>PVKA01004088.1:25357-102675 GCA_004027165.1 Ctenomys sociabilis | reverse complement strand
TGTTGTGTTGTGTTGTGTTGTGTTGTGTTGTATTGTATTGTATTGTATTGTATTGTATTGTATTGTATTGTATTGTATTGTGGCAGTTGAAGTGCAGGTACAGTTTGATCCAGAGTCAGGAGGGTCATTCCTGGACTTTAGACCCGAACGTCCACCCACCTGCCTGACAACTCTGACACGAAACTGGCCTATCTGTCCCCTAACCGTCCACCCTTCCCTCCCCTGCCATCTTTCCCCTTTGCAGGTCCGATACTTAGAGTTGTCTGTGTCTTCTCCAGTCCCTGTTCTGCATGTAGTCTGTCAGCAGATCCTTGCACCATTGCTACCAGATATTTCTCCGATCCAGCCACTTCTTGCCACCCTGTCGCCCTGTGCAGGTCCTCAGCGTCACTGCCTGGTGCATTGCATTGCCCAGCGGGTTTCCCTTCTTCTGTGTTCCCTACTCTGTAGCTGTTCAGCAAAACACTGAGCTTGAAGTATCGGTCAGACCACACTTGTCATCTGCTCAGAAACTCCAGCAGGTTCTCATCTCAGAGGAAAGCCCAGTGTCCTTCGGTAGCCTCTCAGGGTGTGACCTCACTCGCTTCTACAGGGGATTCCAGTAGGCTGCACGGGCGTTTGCAGCAGCAGCAGAAGGCCCAGGACCTTTGCACTTGCTATTGCTCTGCATCAGGCCAGGCTTCCTTTGCATGGGTCCTCTCCCCAGCTGCTGTGCCACGGCTTCGGCCGCTGTGCTCCTCACAGGTCACCTACCACTTCACCTTGTTGGGTTGGGCTTCGGCCACTGTGCTCCTCACGGGTCACCCAGCACTTCACCTTGTTGGGTTGCTCCAGATGCCATTTATGTTTCCCCACTTCCCTGCTCACGGGAGCTCCATGAGCACAGGGGTTTGCCTCGTCTTGGTCTCCGCTGAATCCTAGCCTGGCATTCACTGGGCAGTAGTAAGCAAGTGTGTTGCCTGGGAACGACTTGCCCGCCAGAGGCGGTGTCCTGTGTAAAGCACTGTGTCCCTCCCTTGCTGTGGCTGCCTGATGCCCCTGTGCAAGTGGCAGTGAGGACGGGGTGAGAGAGCAGGCACGGAACCCAGAGTGGTGCCCAGTGCCCAAGCACACAGGCGGTTTCTGCGTGCAGAGAATAGGAGGTCTGCAGGGGAGGCTGGGGCTGGCTTGAGATTGGTTAAGGTTGGGCAGAATGATGGGAGAGGAGAAGAAAGCACAGGGCCGTCCTTAGATATAGAGAGAGGCCTCTCATGGTTACAGTTCCCTGAGGAGGTGCTTGGTGGAAAGTGGGGACTGTTGGCCAGATGCCGCCCCCCGACATTGCAGTGCCAACACCATGGAGGGCGCTCAGTGTCCCAGGAGACTGTGGCATCGGGGTTGCAGATAGCTTGCACGGCCCAGCTGAGCTCCAAGCCTTTGCTGCCCTGCAGGCGTGGAGTCGGCCTGCTTGTCCGTGGCCCCAGTGCCTGGCTGACATACTGTAGAACTGGCTGCCCTGCCACACGGAGTGCAGTGTGCCCCACTGACCCAGGCCCGGCCTCTGTGTTGTGCCTCTTCCCTGCTGCCTGAGAATGGGGGCTGAGTCCAGTCTGTGCCTGGAGAAGGCGGTCTCGCATGCCTCAGAAAGCCACTTCCTGCTGTCTCGGGTTCATCCAGGGCAGCTGTGCCCACAAGCGCAGGGAACTCTGGCTGCCTCCTAGTGTCTGTGCCATTCAGATTGCCCAGGCCATCTGGGCGTGGTCTGAGTTGTGTCCAAGGGGCAGGGTGGTGACACCATGGCTGCCCCATCCATTCCCTTATCTGTCTTCCTGTCCCTGGGACTCTGGTCAGGTGTGGCCATTTTATTGCAACTGAGCCCCTCCCCGATTGGCTCCAGAAACCTCTGCCCTCCTGCATGCCCTTGAGCCCTCTGCTGTGGTCCTTCTCCCTCTTGCTGTGCTTGCCAGACTCCGCCTTGGGTCCCCTCTGCCTTTGGAGTGCAAAGCTTCCCAGCCCGGCCTGTCAGAAAGCAAGGCTTGTCCTGTATGATGGCAGCCAACCAAGTGGTCCCTGCCTGGTGCCCTCCCAGCCCCCTCTGCTTCTCTTCCCTCGCCACCCGAAACTGGGCAGCTCTAAAAGGGCAATAGGGAAGGGGGTGTGCCCCCAATCCATGCCCTGTGCTGATCCCTGGGCCATCAGAAGCCTTTATCTTGCCCTTAGGGAAGCAGGCTGCATCCCTGGGGACACCGTGGATGTCCGTATTTCCTTCTGTAGGTCCCAGCAGCACACATAAACACATGCACATGGGCACACGTGCAGGCCCAGCCAGCATGAGAGAAGGGCCTTGCTTTCGATGTTCTGGGAGTGCATATTTTGTTTTCTCTCCTCTTTCCTACTTTTGCTTGGGATGTTTTTGAGGGAGGGAAGGTGGCAAAGTTGAGGCCTGAGTTTCCTGAGCTCAGTTCCAGGTTTCCTAGGGGATCCTAGAGCCTGACTTGCAGAGCCAGCAGCATGTCCCTTCCACACACTCCCTTCTCTCTCCCGCCCACCTTGGATACAGCAGTGGGTACCCAGTTTGTCCCCGTAAGGTGGACCAGCAGTCCTTACAGCCATGCAAAAGTGGGGAATAAGCATCAGTGTCATGTGGCTGCTACAGTGGGCTGATGGCTTCTGTTCTAAGATTTCCAGAAAAGTGGGGGAAAGTGAGCATCCAGGTTGGTTTCATAGGCTGCAGGAAGAGTCTTCACCTTCCTCGGGAGAAACCTAGGCATTGGGGCATTAGGATTTTCTAGGTGGGCCTGTGCAAGTTCAGACCTTCCTGATTGACAGCCTGTGTCTGCTGCTGCTGTGGCTCAGGGTCGGGGTCACCCCAGGCCTTCCTTCCATGCTTGAGCTTGTCAGCCTCTGACTGTGGGCCTCAGCTTGCCCTCACCTCCTTCCGGCCTCCATGGCTATGGACCGAGTGGCTGGTCATGCTCCAGGGCCTGCTCAGGGCCCAGTGCTGGGCACCTGTCTAGGTGGCCAGGAGGCCACAGCTCCTCCCACACCTCCCTTCAGCCGCATGTTCAGCCCTGCTCAGTGCCTGTGAGTGTGGTCTCAGTGCAGGGAAGAGAGAGAGGAGACAGGCACGCTCTCAGAGAGCTGTTGTGGACCCTGTGCACAGCCAGCCCTGCTCCAGGTCTTCTACACTTGCCCAGGAAATGGGTCCTCCCTGTTGTCTCCTCCAAGCTGACGCGGACTCTCAGGGCTTGTCCAGGGCCATGCTAGGTCCTGTCCTCTATAAAGTCTTCCCTGATCCTCCTCCACCTCAGAGCTTGGCAGCAGAGCTGTGTGCAAGAGAGGGGCAGTTGGCTTCTTTGGCCCTAAAGAGCAAGTCGCTCAGTTTTTGCAACTCCAGCTTCCTCCTCTGTAAGTGGACTTAATGATAGCTTCAGGGTTGTCATAGAAGGTAGCTGAGGCAAGGCATGCACTGCGCTTGGGCACAGTCCCAGCACTGAGTAGCACGTAGTACCCATTAGCTGCTGTTATCATTATTATTAGAGAGTGCCGCGCAGTCTGGCGGGTGGCCTTCGTGGACCATGGTCTTGGCTTTGTCACAGCTCACTGCTTAGGTGATATGGGAATGGAGAATGGCAGAGTGGGAAAGGGGCGCTGGCTGGGACAGGTGCTGTTTAGGTTCTTTCTGGTCTCTGACTCAGCCGACCCTCATGGCCACAGGCATGATGTGTATCATGTCAGACATATGCCCCGATGGAGACAGAGAAGCCTGGTGGTTTACCTGAGGACACACAGCTGGTAGGGGCTGATTGGGAGCCGAGCTCAGGCAGGCTGGCGAGGGCTGGGTTTTGGTCACTACTGTGTTGTTTGTCCCTGAGGCCCAGAGAGGGGCAGGGCCCTCTTGAGTTTCACAGCAGGTGAGCAGCCTCTGGCTGGTGTCCTCCCTGGCCTGGCCTGGTGCCATGCAGGCACAGGACACATGTGGGAGCCTCAGGAACACATGCAGTTCTGGGATGGGCTGGGTCCCAGGGCTGTGGCTCTGCAGGTGTGAGCTGGAGGATACGGCGTGGGGCAGGTGCCTGGTGGTGCCTCCTGCTGTCTCCGAGGTCCCCAGAGTCTCCAGAGCACAGCAGCCCCGGGTCCGGCTTCCCAGATGGCTGAGTGGAGGGGACAGTAGACCTGTGACCCGGTTTCTCAGTGCTAACCTTTCTCCTGCCGGCCCAGTCTCCCGAAGGCCTGGGAGCCTGCATGCTGGTTCAAGCTGGAGCAAGTCCTGCACCTCGTGGGTCTCCAGGTGGAAGTTTGAGTCACCAGCCCTTTACACCTCCGGGTGGATGAGGGGTGTGCCGAGGGACTTGTGGCATCTCCTGTGCGGGCTGCGGGTGGCTGGCGGCCTCACGGTTGCCAGAGGGGGCCTGGGAGCCTAGGGCGTTCCCTTATCGCTTGGGTGACTTTACTGGAAGTTCTTTTGAAGTGGTCTCTGTGACCCAGTGGGGCTGAGTCACAGAGTAAACAGATTAGCAGGGCTGGGCGCTTGCGAAGGACACAGACAATGCCTGTGGCTGGGTCAGTCTCAGAGGGTCACCAGGCCAGCTGGCTCCCAAAGGCTTCTGTCCACCCTGGGGAGCCGCATTTGCATCTCAGCTGGTGACTCCTCTCCAGCAACCTGTGGCCCTAGTGACATGGGTCCATTGCAACGAGTCTCAAGCTTGCCCTTTTTGGAATTGCGCCTATTCATCCACTCTCTCTGGGTCCTCCGCATGGGCCGCATGCAGGTGGCAGACACCATGGTGGGTGGTGTTTGTGGCTGAGTGTGAGTGCCTGCTGACCTTGCTCCTCCTCCCCAAACCCCAGGACAGCATAGGGCTCTTTGGATTTTGCTTGGCTGAAGTGGGTCTCCTGCTGGCTTGTGAATTTGATTGTGAAACCCAGAGCTGGATGACACTGGACACCCTGAAAGGACACCTCATGACGGGGGAGGTGATCCTTCTTGCCTTGTCTCTCAAGTTCTCACCACGCAGCCTTTATGACAATAGCCACAAAGACAAAGCGTGACCAAGACAATGTCGTCTTCGGGCTCTTTTTTCCCTTTTAATGACGTCCAAGGCTCTGGGAATGCTGTAAAAGCTGGGCCCTGTCCAATCTTAATCACTACCCCCACTCGCTCCAGGGAACCCTGCCAGCTGACCGAGGCTGGGGGTGGGGTGATGCCCAGAGATGCAGTTAAAGATGTCACGTTGCCCCAGATGGGCCCCAGAGCCCAGTCGGGACTTGGGGGACAGGGCAGAGGAACAGAGTGTGTTCACTGGCTCATGGACTCCCCCAGCGAGGGAGGGAGGTGGGTGGAGAGAAAGAAGGGTGCCTGCCAAGTTTAATTAACACTGGAGACTTGCTATGGGGGAGGAGAGAGCTGATTTGAAGGGGAGGGATGGTTTACAGGAAGATGGGCACCGTTGGTGCCAACGATGAGAACCGAGCAAACGTCCTGAACCCTACAGTGGTGTCTGCCAGAGCGCTGGCTGCCAGCATCATGTGCAGGGGTCTGCATGGATTCTGGAGGTGTGAGGGGAGTTTTATTTGTGCTCGCGTTACCAAGTAGGCATCTTTCAAAATCAACGCACGAACATAGCAGCTAGCAATGCTCCCATAGCAGGGAGATGATGGTTACCTTTAGAAAATAGTGTCGGATTCCTGTTCCTTGAAAGTGTCAGTGGATTGCTTGGATCTAATTGGGCTTAACAGGTATGCTGGGGGAAGAGCAAGAATTTGGATTGCTTCTTGTTTTACTGAGTCAAAAATGCAGAAGTGTTCCCGGCTGAGCAGAACTGATCGTGTAGGCTGGGTTGGAAATCCAGGGGGTGGAACAAGGCTCATTCATGTTTTAGAAGGATCCTGGCTGAATGGGGTGCTCAGGTTCTCCTTTCCATGGGTGACGTGGGTGACTTGACACACAGATTGCCATGTGCCTCCCCGCCCAGGCCCGTCATCTGAGACAGAACCGGCTCAAAGCCTGGGGGGAGGGGTGGGGCGTGGGCAAGGTATGAGAGGTCCTGCTCCCAGACCTGTTGGGCAGCAGCCCCCCACTCACCCCCCAGCTCAGCCTCAGCCCACGCGGAGCACTTTTGTGCTTTAGGAATTCATAGAGACTCCTATCAGGGACCCCCGTTCTGGTTCCTTGTGTTCCTGAAGTCCCTTTTATTTTGTTTCTCCTCCGCTTCCTCTTGTTCGGAGAGATGTATGTCTGACTACCTGCCGCGCATTTGTTTATTTATTTATTTGGGTTTCTCGAGACAGGGCCCTACCATGCAGTTCAGGCTGACCTTGAACTCACTATGTACCCTACGCTGACCTCAATCCTCCCCCTGCCTCTGCCTCCAGAGTGCAGGGATTGCAGGTGCGTTTATCCCACCACCTCAAGCCCCTCCTGTTTCCTGGCGGTCTCCTCACTGTGCCTCAGAGCCTGCTAGGCCCCCGAGTCGCCCTCTTCCTCCCTCCTGGATTCCCTGCTCTTCCTTCCCTCTTTCCCTTTGGAGTGTGAGTGTGTGCTGTGTCTGGCCCATCTACCCCTGGAGCCTGCGACCTCCTTAGTTCCTGGCAGCTGTCTGACACCAGAGCCCCGAGGCTTGTTCAGACCCTGTAGCTCGCCTGCTCTGCCCACTGTGCTGTGCTTTGGGTTCCAGGAACAAAACACCATATTCCTCCCATTGTGTCTTTTCCCAAGACCAGCCGTCTGTCTCGTGCTTAGTGCTATCTGCTCTCTGGACTCCCCGTGTAGCCTCCGTCAGGCCCCCTCGCATTTCCCTTCGTTGGGGCTGCAGTATGGAGAGCCGAGCACATGGTTTTCATTCATCAGCAGGAAATGGGATTGCTGACATGAACGCGGGCCGACCTCTGCCCAGCACCAGCGAGGAGGAGACGGTGCAGCCGGCTGCAGCCGCGGCTGCTGTGTGTGACCCAGGCCCTGGTGCCCGCCTGGCCGAGCTGGCACAGGAGCTGCACTGCTGTTCCCGGTGCCAGGCGGGTTCCATCTGGTTTTGAAAATATTTGAACAGAAACCAAACCATGATGCTTGTGTTCCCATACCAGGAACTAACAGCATGAGGGTGGACCTCTCCCCCTACATGTGCTACTCTCTGGTTTTACTGGTGGTTTTAAAAGGAACCTTTTGCTTTTATTTCCCCCTTTCCTTCCTGCCTTCCTTTTTTCTTTCCTTCTATCCCTCCATCCTTTTTATTTTTGGTCCTGGACGTTGGACTGAGGGCCTCATGCACACCGGGCAAGTTCTTTACTGGAAAGATGCGCAGCCTGAGTACGTTTTACTAAGAGGGAAGACACTGGCTAAGGGCTGAGCTTGTAAGCGCAGAGCCATCAGGAGAAGAGCAGGTGGTGGGTTGGTGTTTCGGGTACAGCCTTAGCTTTTGCTGCTGTCACCAGAGAAATGCCCGAGAATGATAGCTTCAGTGGGGAGAGGTGGATTCTGGCTCGTGGTCGCCTGGCTCTGTTGCTTTCAGGCCGCCAATGGCAAAGCAGGAGAAAGGGTGTGGTAGAGAAGAGCTGCCCACCTGCTCCCAGCAAGGAACAGGGTGAGAAAGAGGAGCGGGGATCAGACTTAGTCCCCGAGGTCACCTCCCTGGGATCTACTTCCTGTTTCCTGCACCTCCCAATAATCCTGTGAAATTATGATCAATCATGTTAGAGCCCTCACAATCAAGTTAGAGTGCTCATAATCAAGTTAGAGCCTTCACTTTTAGTCCCTTTCCCAAAGCCCATCAGTAGCCAAGTCTTCAGGACCGTGGGTCTTTGCAGGACCTATGTAACATATGTCCCATCTCCTCTGCCTGCGAGCCAGAAGCGTGCAGATGAAACTACAGGAAATGCCTGCGCCCATTTTATCCAGGCATGGTAGTCCCGGGGCACGCCTCTCCCCAGGTGTCCTTGCAAGAAGCAAGCAGGTGACTCCCAAGTTCTACTCGTCAGTCGCTCTCTTTAGCAGGTGGTGTGGGTAAAGTGAGGCAGAGGCCAGGTGGAAGCACCTGAGCCTGAGTCCTGCCACAGCACATCCTGTTGGGCATGGTGCTACTTCCATTCCTGGTGTGGCGTGGCCCCCCGCAACTTGGTGTGGGCTCAGACCTGCTGCTGGTGCCTGGGATGTGGCCCCTTTGGGATAGTAACACACATCTCCCCTTCTGTCCCCAGGGTCCACCTACAGCGTCCTGTCCATCATGCCCTCGGACTCGGAGAGCAGCAGCTCCCTCAGCAGCGTGGGTGAGTCCCTCCTTCCTGGAGGACACTAGACGGGTGGGGTGCGGGTGTGAGCTGGACGCATAGGGGAGTGCTGGCCTGTTGGTCACAGTGTTCATGCAGTTGTCTGGCGGCGCTAGAGAGACAGGTTAGAGAGGCACACATTTGCCATTCATTTCCTTTAAGTCTAGGCTTCTCAGGGAGCCAGGCCTCCCTTCCCACAAGGTCCTGTGGCTCCTCAATATCCAGATCTGTGAGACCAACCTCTTGGGGCTGTCCTCCCCAGGCAGAAATAGCTGGTCCTGGATTTGACGTTCCCTGGGCCTGGGTCCCTGAAGCCTTTGAGGCGAGGCTGTCATGCTTCGGGTCGCAGTTGACGGGCCCAGCAGGAAGGGTGTACCCTGATCCCAACCTCCCTGGCCCCTCAGATCGTGAGGCTGAAAACGCCGTAGGGGCTGGAGTTACTGAACTGGCAGGGCTCCAAGGTGTGATGGTTTTGTTTTCTGCTATGGGGAAGGAGGGTCTTCAGGGTCCTCGAGAGGGAAGACATACACCCATGATTCTAGAACCAAGCCAGGGGCTGATGGCACTCCTTCAGGTTGTTTCTGAATTCTGCCAGTGTGCTGGGGTGGGCTTGGGACATCATGGGAACAGGGCAGTTGAGACCCTTTTGCTCCTGCGTCTTACTTAGGGTCTATGCAGGCCATTAGGTAACCATATCAACATGGGAGGTCAGTATGATGGGATAGCACATCGGTCTGCCAAGGCTGCCACAGGACTCGGTCCTGGAGGCCACAAGTCCTGAGAGCAGAGTCAGCAAGGACACACGTGGGGCTGGGATCTGCTGTAGGCCTCTCTGCTAGCTCCTCCTGGGAGGCCAGCAGTCCTTGGTGACTTTAGCTTGCACATGCAGTGCCCTGCCTCACCTTGTAATCATTGTTCTTCCTGTGTGTGCGCATGTGTACATGCATGTATTAGCATGTCTCAGTTTACAGATTTCTCTTTCTCTCTTTTCTGTATTTGGTAAAGGGTCTCGGCTGCACAGCTTGGACTCATGGTGATCTTCCCATTTTCAGCCAACCCTAATGCGGGAATAACAGGCATGTGCCACCCTGCCCTGACTCTGTGGCCACTCAGTGTGCCTGGGGGCAGGGCCAGCACAGCATGTGGTGATGGAATTAAACCCTGTGCTTGCCTAAGCAGGTGCTTAGTCCACTGAGCTATCTCGCCAGCCCAGATTTCTCTTACGTTCATTCATTTTCATTTTTTGTATTTTAAGGAAGGGTCTACAGGGTGTTCAGGCTCTCACTACTAGATCAGACTCATAGTGAGTCTCCTGTTTATAGCCTCCCAAGTGCTGGGCTTACCATGCCCAGTCTCAGTCACCATCTCAGCTTGCCCGGGGGTTGGGGGGGGGGGAAGCATGGGGATTGAACCCCAGCCCTTGCACCTGCTTGCAGGTACTGTAATTTGTTGAGCTATTTGGTGGCCCTTGTTTGTTTGTTTTTTGAAACAAGGTCTCACTAAGTAGTTGAGGCTGGCCTTGAACTCACTGTGTAGGACTATTTCCAAATAACATTACGGTCGTATTTCCTGGGTTAAGACTTTAACATCTGCTGGGGACCACAGTTGAACCCATAGCCCTCACCTGTCTGGGGTTTAGGGAGCCCTCTTCTGGACCACTGGACAGAGCTCCCCCAGGCCTGAATGGGAGGCTGGCCTTAAGGGAAGCGTCAGGAATCCTGAATGCAGTCCTGCTCTTCAGGAAGCACATGGTGGGGCAGGTCTACCTGCTCCCACCTCACGATCTAACAGATACTGACAGGCTCGTTCCCACTGACGCTCTCAGGCTTGCCACAGTGCCCTTCCTGTGAGCATGCGTGTGCTCACAGGGGGAGGGAGGGTGTACTCCTGCCCTGGCAGCCATTGCACGTGGTGCGGGAGACTCTGCCTTCTGTGCAGACCTGCATATCCTCTGAGAAGCATCGTGCTGGTGACCAGTCCCTTGGCTCTGCACTGTGAAAGAATCTGGCCCTGGGGAGGGAGATACTCCCTCCCAGATGCCCCTTGGGAGTCCTGGGCAGGCTGAGAGCATTGCTGTGTTGGGCACCCTGTGCCAGCTCCTCCTGTGTTGCTGCCCGGCTTTGCAGAGCTGTGAGCTCTGGTGCTTTTTGTTGCTCAGAGCCCTCTCAGCTTCATGGGAGCCCAGTCTTGCTTTCTTGTTCTTGACGTGGCCCTTTAGGTGCCACGTCAGGGAACACGTTCCCGTACCACCTCAGCCAGTCAGGAAATGCTTGGCTTTACATCCGGCCGGCCACTGCTCAGGCCTCCTCTTTCACACACCTGGCTGTTTGAATGAGTGGAAGTTAAACGGAATCTGAGTTTCTAGTTTCTCAGCTGTAGGAGCCATGTTTCAGGTGCTCCGGAGCCAGCTGTGGCTAGTGGCAGCCACATGGGACATAACAGATGAAGACTGCATTCACTGTCACAAACAGGCTAGAGGAAGAAGAGGGCCAGTCCCTCTAATGCAGGGACCTCCAAGCCCTGGCCAGTGTGACCTGTTAGAACCTGGGCAGCCCAGCAGGAGGTAGACAGTGGGCACAGAGATGCACGTGTGTGCGCAGCTGCTCCCTGTTGCTGATGCCACAGCCTGAGCCTCCTGCCAGATCGGCAGGCATTAGATTCTCATAGGAGCTCGAGCCCTACTGTGAACCGCACAGGTGAGGATCTGGATCTCAGGGTCCTTAGGAGAATCTAATAATAAGGCAAATAGAGTGCACAATAAGTGTGGTGTGCTTGCACCCTCAACACCCTGCACTCCAATCGTACCAAACCAGTCCCCAGTGCTAGAAAGGTTGGTGACTGCTTCTTCAGTGTTTCCTTGTGAGCAGAGACCTTTCTTTCCAGAGTCTCTTATGAAGGGTGGCAGCAGGGGCTGGGTCTTCTCTTCTTGACAAGAGCTCCGTTGCTGGTCTGTGTCCTGTTTGTGAGCAGCTCAAAGGCAGGTCTCTTCCCAGTGGCGCTTGGACACTTGGTAGGGATCCAAGTACCTGGTGGCCTTTGCCCCCCATCTGGCTGTCAAACTCTGAGGTTTCTGAGAGGACAGAGGGTCTGGGATGGCTCTGATGGGCCCCCGGAGTCTGCTGTTGGGAGCTCTTGCTGGCTCCACCTTACCAGGGGCCCTGCCAGCAATGCATTAGGTCTTTGCCTACAGCCTGTAGGCTGTGGAGTCCTTCCTGCTCCCCAGCTGGACATGTGGCTTCTGTAGCTCCGCACACCCTCTGCAGGTCCCTAACTTGCTGTGTGCATCTGCTTGAGAAGCCTCGTACTCTGTTCTTCCAGTAGTTGCTGCTTTTTTCTCTCCTCTTTTCTTTGTCATCCTGGGTACTTAGGGAGGTTTGGAGGAGGGTGATAGCCCTGGGCAGGGTTCACAAAGTGAACCTTAATGGTGAGTGAGGGTGGGAGGAGGAAGAGGGGGAGGGGGAGGAGGTGCTGGAGGGCTTCCCTCACATCCGGTAAGGACTCTGTGAAGGAAAGAAGGGACAAGGACGGAGGTGAGTCATCTGGAGGTGGGCTGCTCTCTGTGACCTCTGCCCGACTCTTCCTGGACAGCCTTTCTGGCTGGGACAGACCTTGGGAACCTGTCATTTCTCAGTTCGCCAGGCATGTAGGAGCACCTCCTCATTTGGAGATGCGTTCAATGCCACAGGGGTCGCCCGAGGCACAGTCCCTAGCCTCACCTGGCCACCAGGGAGGCAGAGTGGTTGGGGAGAGGTGAGGTGAGCAGGCTGCCTGGCTGCCTTCTGCACAGAAACTACCGAGTCTCCCTGGGAAAGACGCAGTGAGTTCTGATAATGGGGATCAGGAGTGGCTTCCTGGAGGAGGTGCTGCTTGAGCTGAGTCTTCTGGGAGTGGTGCTTCTCAGGGTAAAGCTGGAGTCAGCAGGGGGCCCATTGCTGCTTACTTGGCTTAGGTTTCTGCAAAGCAGTGGCCACTGGACATTCAGTAAAACAGGGAGAGGAAGGCCACAGAGGCCTATGGACACAGCTTTGACCTAGACCAGAGTCATCCGAGTCCCCTTGGGTGGCAGCCACTGAGTGACCCCAGGGCTTCCGAGGGGTAGGGGGACCTGAAGGTCTGCAAGTCTCAGGTGCTCAAGAGTGCAGCTGCTGTGGCTGAAGAAGCCATGGGGTCGCATGGACACTGGGTGGCCCTGGCTGGCCCTGATCATCCTGGGCCGTGGATGGGGCTGGTTGGGAGCTTCTGATACCCAGGTTCTGCCTGAGAACTTGTGCCGTGGGGACCTGGCTCTGCAGTTGTGCTTCTCCTCTGTGTGTCTCCCTTTCCTTCTCACAAGCAGACCCCAAGGGCAGCCACTCCTTGTTCATGGTGCAGGGCCTGTGCAGCTCTCCTCACATTTTCCAGCACCCTCCAGGGCCTTTTAAATCAGGAGCAAGCAGCAGCTGCCCCTCGATGGGTGCCTGGATGGAGAAGGGGAAGCAGTGAAGTGGGAGAACGCTGAGCGTTTGCCTCTGGAGGCAGGAAACCTTCACTGAACTGGATGTCGAGCTGGGGAAAGGGCCCGAAGGTTTTCGCTGATTGGCAATTTACTTGACGTTAGTTTTCATTTTGCTTGTTTTTAAGAAAATGTTTGCAATAGCTGTTGTGAGGGTGGATCCTTCTCGGCTGTTACCCTACTCCTGGGGCCAGGGGTCTAGTTTGGGTTTCCACATTGGCGATTTCTAACTTACAGAAAGAAACTTGTTTAAAGGTCGTGTTCTGTGGGTATAATTTGCATACAGTACGACGTGTCCTCTTTCAGCCGCAGTCTGAGTTGTGGCACGTACGTGCAACCGTGGAACCTGTGGTGCCTCTCAGATATACACTGGCTCCTTCATCTGGAAGGGCTCCTCTGGGACGCGACTGTTGTTTTCTCCTGAGGTTGTTTTCATCAGCCTTTCCTTCCACTTCCGTGGCAGGCAGCTGCTCACCTCTACTTTGTGCCTGTTCTCTGGCTTCCCCAGAATGTCATTTGCTCAGGGCCGTGTTGAACACGGCCTTGCGAGTCTGGTGTCCTTCACCCCACGAAAGGCCCCCGGACTCCCCCGTGCTCTGGTGCGTGTTGTCGGTAGTGCAGGGCTTTGCCTGTGTCAGGAGTTCTCCCCTTGCTGTTTGTCCGTCCTCCAGCTGCTGCCCCCGGTTTTGTGCCGAGCTTTGGTGAGCGCACGTTTTCATCCTTCGTGGGGCAGCGGCTAGGAGTGGGGTTGCCGTGTGCCCCGAGATCGCCTATTTAACTTCATGAGAAACTGCCCCGTCGGGTCGTGAGGTACGCTGCACCCTTGCTGCATTTGGGGGTGGTCATTCTGATAGGTGGTGAGGGGGCTTGGCGCCAGCCTTCCCTGCTGTGCCTTGTGACCCCAGGGGAAACTCCGGGAGCCAGGCCAGATGGGCTGGCTGTGAAGTAGTGAGTGCACTGGAGAGGAGCGCGGACAGTCAGGCCTGGCCCCAATTGGACAAGGAGGGCTTCTTCCTGCCCTGAACATCCTTCGACCCTAAAATACAAGCAGAGACAGAAATTAAATGGGAGTGAGGAGGACGTTCTGTAGCACTTGCTTTTTAAAAATTTTTTTTTTATTTTAGCACTTGTTGTTATTTGTTTATTTAATTTATTTATTTAACAGTGTCAAAAGTTTACTTGAAAGTGAAGGGTGCGTGAGTGTGGAAGAAACTTGCTGTTACTTTAGAACCTCATGGCCTAGCAAGCATCTTAGGACTTGCCTTGTGCTCCCCCAGGGGCTTCTTGAGCGTCCGCCCTCTGTGTTATGGGGGGGCAGGTGTGCTGAGGCCGAGTCACAGCCTGTGCCGTCAGTTCACTGCCTGGCTGGCCTCGCGGTTCCTGCGCCTTGGGGGCAGGACCCAGAAGTAGGCGTCCACACGCCTGGGGCCGGGGTGGCCCAGTGCTGGAGCTGCGGCTGTGCCGTCACAGCCTAGTCTGTGTGAGGCTGCCGGTGTGGGGGGCCGTGGATGGAAGGGATGAGGACAGGTGTGTGTGCTGCCTGAAGGACAGGCCTTGTTCTCTGCTGCCCCCGCCTCAGCTCTGCTTGGCTTCCTAAAAGCCAGGGATCCAACTCTGTAGCTTTGTTGTCTTCCCCAGTGCCATCCACAGCAGGAGGTGGCTGCTGTGAGCTCCCCTGGCCTCCTTGAGGGTGAGAGGAGAGATGCCAGGTGGACCCCATTGGTGGGGATGCATTGATGTCTTTTCCCAGACCTTTACATGAAGTGCTTTGTCCCCAGATAGATGAATTGCATTCTTCTTAAATATGGGTCTGGGCCTTGTGAGAAGTGCAGCTGGCCGCTGCACTCAGTAAAAGCCTAGGGCCTGGGGTGTCCCGAAGAAGCTTCTGGTGATGACATCTGGCATGGACCAGGCAGCCCAAGGCCTTGGGACCTCCTGTACCTTATCACACTGGGCTCAGCTGTGACTGGCAGCTGGCGTGTCCCGGCAGGCCTTGTGCTTGCCTAGCAGCTGTAGTGAGAGATGAGGGATTGTCACTGGGCCCTGGATTTGGGGCAGGGGTCCTGGTGCCTGGGCTCTGCTAAGTTCTAGGCATGCCTTCCTCCCCAGGCCTCTGTTCAGGGCTTGGCTATCTCCTGTGCCATGCGTATGGCTGGTGACACCTGACATCGCAGACCAGGCAAAGATGAGGGTGCAAATTGATCCATCCTGGAGGCATCAGAGCCAGGCTGTGGAGACAGTTGACGTCCCCAGCGCAGGCCAGAGGGCTTGGACCTAGGTGCTGTCAGTGACAAGCTGTTCTCCCCTGAGAAAGTGGGGTGTAAAGACCCACCTGCAGGGCCATGAGTAGTGAACGTGTCTCAAGCTCAGGACAGTGCCATCCAGGTACAAGCGCACTTTTTGTTACCTGCCCACAGGCACCACCGGGAAGGCGTCATCCCCGCTGCCCCTCCCTGCTGACCAGCAGGTGAACGAGAAGGTGGAGAACCTCTCCATTCAGCTGCAGATGATGACCCGAGAGAGAAATGAATTGCGCAAGCGCCTGGCCTTTGCCACCCACGGGGCAACCTTCGACAAGAGGTAGTAATCATACCCAGACCTGCTCTCAGCTCCCAGGGCTGGGGTCACTGTCCTGACACCAGTGCCATGACTCCCAGGTACTTCCCAGCACGCAGGCTGCATGGCTGGATGTCACCATGTCCGAACTTTGTGTCGCTGGACTCCCTAGAGGCAGCATTTGGCACAGGGCTTTTGTGTTTCCTCCAAATAAAAATCAGAAGCAGTGGCCTGAATCCCACAACCGGGCATTGAGAGGGAAGTGTGTGTGTCCCCGTTGTGCTTTGCAGGGGTCCCTGACTGTGGTGGGTTTCCTCAAGCACTGTGTGCACATGGGGCAGGAGAGCCTG
Source organism: Ctenomys sociabilis (assembly GCA_004027165.1). Lineage (NCBI taxonomy): Eukaryota > Metazoa > Chordata > Mammalia > Rodentia > Ctenomyidae > Ctenomys > Ctenomys sociabilis. The sequence goes on along the minus strand of PVKA01004088.1, from coordinate 87,036 downwards.
GGGCTGCCTTCGAGGTCCTTCCTCTCACCTTCCAGATGATGTTGGGATGGGTGGTCTGGGCAGTAGGTGGAGGGCCCTGGGCCTGCTTGGTGCCTCACACTGGTTGGTCAGAAGCCTCTGGCTTGTCAGGGCCCCTTTTTGCACCCCTGCCCTGCAGCCTGGGGGCCATATGCTTCTCTCTGTCCCTTGTCTCCCTCCTCCCAATGCTGGACCTGTGTGCACATTCACCTCTCTGTCTTCCTGAAGACCCAGCCCACCTTGTTGTCCAGTGGCACTTTCAGTGGTCTGTAAAGACACGAGCTATTCTCTGCCATGATATCTCAGGCAGGTCCCTCCCACTTGGTGTCGCTGGGTTGGGGGCAGGGTCTGTGTACCTGTGGGACCCGCAAGGACTGCTGGAGGAGAAGGGGTGCAGGGCAGTCTCTCCTTCAGCTCCCACGCTGCAGGGGCTTGATTGGAACACTTTAATCTTTCTTTTGGGAGCGTCCAGGATCTGTGCTTCTGAAGTGTGTGCCTCTGGTATTGGCACACTGCAGCACAGGCAGAGTGTGGCCTGCTATCTATAAAGTTTTATTGGAATATAACCATGTTCACTCATTTATGTTTTGTGTTTAGCGGCTTTTGTGCTCAAAGGTAGAGTCAAGTTGGTTACATCAGATATGTGCAGAGCCCACCTAGGCCACAAAGTGTTTGCTTTTGGGCGGTGGAGTTCCCACTATGGGGGAGCTCTCAGACTGAGGCATGCACCAAGATGCCCCTGCGACCTTGTTCACGTACAGGTTGCTAGTGTCCCCCTTTGCTGGAGAGCATGTGACTCAGAGAGTCTGTGGCTAAACCCAATAATTTTTTTTTTTTTTTTTTATGTTTAATTGTTTTGAGACAGGGTCTTCCTGGGCAGTCCAGGCTGGCCTTGAACTCATTGTGTAGTCTAGGCTGGCCATGTAATTCCCAATTCTCCTGCTTCAGCCTTTTCCCTGTGTCCTGGGATCCCTGGTATATGCCATTATGCCTAGCTTGAGAATTCGCCTTTCTGGCAGTTTCCTCAGTGCTGCTGGGCTGAGAGCCCCACCTTGAGACCCACCTCTCTTGATTGCTGTTCTAGAGTGTGGCTGCATTTGGAATCCCTCAGCGACTTTAAAACCAGTTGTGAGGAGCCAGGGAAATGACTCAGTAGAATAAGTGCCTCCCTGGCAAGCACAAGGGTCTGAGTTCAAACCCCAGTTCTTCCAAAAAAAAAAAAAAAACCCCAAAAACCCAACAAACCAAAAAACAGTTGTGGGGGTATAGCTTAGTCACAGAGCACTTTAGCATGTGTGAGGCCCTGGGTTGGAGTTTAGCGCCGGAGAATCCTCCTATGTAGGTCTCACCCCAGAGATCTTGGTGTAATCAGCCAGGACATTGGTATCTTGAGGTTTGGCCAAGATTGAGAATCTGTGCACTGGAGATAGGAGAACTTCCTCCCAGGTTTCTGGTGAGCCCAGGCCTGTGTCTCCCCGGGAACTGAGTGGCCCTTCCTCTGCCTCAGGTCTGTGTGGAGGACCTCAGCCCAAGGCTGCCTCCATCTATGTATTCTGCTTCCTCTGGCCTGGGTGACCAAGGGAGCTAGGCTTAATAACTAACTACCAGGGGAGCCTAGGATATGGGAGCTGTCAGGCTGGGCTCATTCGGGGCTTAGCTTGGATCCGTGTGGATCTTGGGGCTGGTGTTCATGGGCATTTGCTCATGGCCCAGGCCCTATCGCAGGCTGAACCCTGACTACGAGAGACTGAAGATCCAGTGTGTGCGAGCCATGTCGGACCTGCAGAGTCTGCAGAACCAGCACACCAACGCCTTGAAGAGGTGCGAGGAGGTGGCCAAAGAGACCGACTTCTACCAGTGAGTGAACCTGTTGGGCCCCGCTGCCTGCCCACCTGCCCAGCCTTCTGTCCTTCTGTTTCTCTGCGCCTGAGCTAGTTCCTCTAGTTCTAGTCCAGCCCCTGCCTCTGCCCCTTAGCAGGCAGCCAGTAGGAATTACACCTGTGAGCCTCCTTTGCCTCACTCAGTGCTCACCCCAGAAGGCTGGCAGGTAGGAAGGCTGATTGAAGCGTGTGGCAGGAAGTCAGTGCTGGGTCTCTGGATGCTGTCGTACCTCCACTGTGGCCTGCTTCTGTGGCATGGCCAGGGTGTGCCCTCGGCTCCTGTGGAGCTGTGAGGAAGTTCTTTTCCTGCCCACTTGCTGGTATTTGCCCCAGCTCCACTTCTTGGAGCTGCCGTGTCAGGGCTTGTCGACTTTCCTTGGAGATACACGTGCTTCTCCTATCCTATTTAGCTGTGTGGTGTTTAGCAAGCGGAGGAAGGCAGGCATGGTGCTGCGTGTCTGTGATTTCAGCACTTGGTCAGCTGAGAGTTCAAGGCCCGCCTGCACTACAAAGTGAAACCCTGTCTTAAGCAAAAGGCTGTCTGCAAGCTTCGGGCTGGCTGCCATGGGCTCCTGTCTGGGTTTGTTTTGTGACTGATGGATCTGTAGGAACCGATGACGCCTGGGGTGGAGGGAGGCTGGGGCTCACCGCCTGTGGGGCATGTTTCAGCACCCTCCATAGCCGGCTCCTCAGTGACCAGACACAGCTCAAGGACGACATGGACGTGCTGCGGCGGGAGAACGGGCAGCTGCTGCGGGAGCGGAACCTGCTGCGGCAGTCATGGGAGGACATGAAGCGGCTGCGCGAGGAGGACCAGAAGGAGATCGGCGACCTCCGGGCCCAGCAGCAGCAGGTAGGGCCGGGGGCTGAGCCGGGCCGGCCAGGGGCGTCACCCCCCTGCCCGCACACCTGCTCCTCTACTTTTTATTCATGTGGTCCTTGGGCACAGGTTTCTGGGACTTGGCCCCTGTGGGAGACGCTAGGCTGTGGTGGGCGCATCCTCTGTCCTCCTGTCCAGGATTGGAAGCTGTGACCTGTGAAGGGGAAATACACAGTCCTGTAGCCACGCGCGTGCCACATGGAGTTAGAATGCCTCAGGGCTGCCGAGAAGGATGTCGTCTGTGGTGCGCCAGGCTGGGTGGGGTGGAGGGACGTGGCTCTGGAGTCCAGGGGTCTGTGGGTCATTTTCTTTGTGTGGATCTCGTGAGGCTGCAGATGGAGAGAAGCTTATCTGTGTTAGAGGCCTGCTCAGGTAGACAGGAAACTGAGCTGGCCTGTGACAAGGTAGTCTCTTCACCTTGTCTGGTGCCTCAGTGGCATTTGGTGTGGCTGGCACTGGTCCGGCACCCAAGGGTGTGGAGACGGCTTTGGGGGCGGAGGACTTCCTGGCAGAGGGACTGAGTTCTTCAAGCCTCGTGGCCCTGGCTGACCAGTAGAGAGCATTTGCCAGAGCTGGATCATGGTGGAAGGAAGCAAAGCTGGTGCGTAATAATCTAAACTCACCCCTTAATTTAGCATGATGTTGTCTTCATTGCTTTCTTTGCATTTATAATTACATGTATATTCTGAAAAATTTTTAATTTCAGAAACTCTGCAAGTGTACAGAGGGCTTTCCGTGTCCTTCAGATATTTCCTAACGGCCACCCCTCAACATACTTAGCGCATGTTTTCTAGGAGGAGAACCTTCCACACACCTGGCACCTACATGCCAGTGCTGACTGGGAAGGCTGTCTTAGCGGAAAGAGACCCGATCAGAGTGCAGTGCGCCTGTTTTCGTCGCGGCTCCTCTGACTACCAGTGCTCTTCAGGCCTCCCTGGCGTTCACGACCTTGGTACCTTTGAGGGTCCTGGCCACTTATTTTGTAGAAGACCCCGCCTTGTGGGTGTGTCTGAGCCTCCCAGGGTGATTCTGTCTTTTCAAAGGGGTGACGCTGCGTCCGCCTCCTTGGCCCATAGACTGGCATGGTCTGTTTCGGCCTGTGGATCTGGCCACCAGACGAGGCGGCTGAAGCTCTCCTCCGTATAGTTCCTTGCCTCCCTCTCCGTGGACTCTTGGTTTCCGGTTGTCCTTAGTGGGCTTCCTGCCTTGTGGCCAGTGATGGTTTCTCCACACTCGCTGCTCACGTGCTGCTTGGGGTGCTTCCTGGCTCTTCGGCATCAGCAGCGTCCCAGGCTCTTTTCCAGTCTCCGCACCTACCGCTGATTTCCCCACAGGGTCCTTGTTCTTAGCGGCACATAGGATGCAGAAGCCGGACCCAGCTGGTGGGGCGGTGCGTTCTGGTATTCACGGCGCTGGGGAGGCTGGGACAGAGGGTTGCGAGTCTGAGTCAGGGGGAAGGGACATGATCTGAGTCCCGGGTGTGCTTGTAGCTGCTGGGGTACCCTGTTGCTGCGCCTGACCTTTCCAGTAGACAGGAGTGGGAACACAGGAATGCACACATTCAGATATGGGAATATGGCTGAGTAAGAACTGAGAGTTTGCACGGACATGGTTTGAATCCAGCTTCATGCTAGTTTTCTCCCTTTCCAGTTTTCATTACTCCCTTTTAAAACAAGGGTAGAAAAGTTGGTTTCTGTTATTCTTGATTTGTTTGCTTACTTCCTTGTGTATGGCCACTTGCTAGTCTCTCCACAGACCCTGTCCCTGTCCCCCCCCCTTTTGGGTCCCCACCTCTCCCCAGCTTTCCCTGCCCCTGTCCTTCTCTTAGCTCCATGGCTTTGATACACCCAGGGGGCCAGAGCCCCCAACTCTGATCTTGCTCAGCCTCATCAAATAGCTTTAAGGTTAAATTGTTCAAAAAGAGAGAATGGATTGCTTTTCTTTGAACCAGGAGCTTCACACTGAGCTATTTGCCTAGATCCTTTTTATGTTTTTAAAAACTATTTGAGACAGTTCCTCTCTAAGGTGCCCAGGTTGGGCTCAAACTTGAGACCTTCCTGCCTCAGCCTCTCACAGCACTGGGATTATAGGCATGCATCACCATGCCCAGATAAAAGCAAACTTTCAATCTCATTCCACAGACATAGCCAATGTGAGTACTGTGAGTATACTGCCAACAAAAAGTTTTGAGATTTTTATCTGTACATGTGCAACCCCTTGCAGCTTACTAATTTGTTTCATAAAATACAGTCAGGTTTTTTTCTTAACATACATATCATGTGCATCATTCTATCTTAGTATAACTTCTTCATTGAAGTTACACAGAGGCACTGTAATTCTGTAATTGATTTAACCAGTCAGCTATTGACTGATCCCTGGGCTATTTCTGGTACTTTCCATTATGGACCATATTTTATTGGAAAGCTTGCTTCCAGAAGTTATTTTCTCTTTGATATTTACTGAGGCCTCCTGTGGATTACCCAGGGTGGGCTCAGTGAGTGACTTAAGGTCAGTGTACTGGGATCAATCAGGAGCACTTCCGTGACCTCTGTCTCTGATGAGATCCCTGGGCAGTACGCAGTGAGGCCTACCTGGGGCCCACTGCAGGCCGGCAGAACCGATAGAACAGGTGCAATAAAGACCGCATATTTTCAGGTTTATTAAAAGCAGACAAAATTTACATCTGAAGAAATCACGTGGGGGAAGTGAGTTTTGGAAGCGGGTGCAGAGCGGGCTGCTGTGGCGAGGGTCTTGTTCCTGTCCTGGGTAGGGGGTGGCTGTGAATGAGGGGAAAGGGCCCCTGCCCTGTCTGTACCAGCACCCTGGATTTATTTATTTATTTTATTTGCATAAGAATTTTATTTATACATAGAAAAAAACTCAGAATGGTCCTTAAGCATATGAGCTAAAGCATGAGTTCTGATTTGGACTATGGACAATTCCCGCCAACATTTAGAGAAGCAGAAGAAATGTATCAGGCTGCCAAATGCTCTTTTTTGACAAAGGAAACAACTATAAAAGCTTTATTTGTTTAAAGTTATCAGTGCTATAGATGCAAAACAAGGGAAACCCAACAACTCCCCCAAATACTACTTTCAAAACTCACACATGAACCTTGATTTTTATTAGAATGTTTTTTTTTTCCCCACACTAGTAAATCTAAACCAAGACCCATTATATATATATATAAATGATGTAAGTTATTGAGCTTTATCTTCTGGACAAGAATGCCAAGTCGTCTCGCTTCATAAAAAGCAATGACGATTTGAGGACAGTTCCCATTTGCCTCTTTTGCCAGTACCAAGTCAGCCTCATCTGAATCCATTTCATGAAAGACATCAGTTCTCCACCACTATCCGTGGTGCCAATTATTCGCTCAGGATCAAGACCTCTAGCAAAGTCTCCAGGTTTGTCAGCAGCATCTCTTTTTTTTCTTTGGCTTGCTGTCATCAGATTCACTGTCAGATAAAGATTTTCTTTTTGTACCATCTTTTTTCTTTACCAGCTTTTTGCGAATTAAGAAATACTTCAATTAACTCTGGACAATCTAAATTTTTTTCAGGTTCCCATCAGCATTTGTAAATCCCATTTCAGACAGTACTCCACCTTCCCATTCACTACATGTTGGTCCAGTACTTTTTCTGCCATAAATTCGTTAGGTTCTGCTTCTTCAACTTCTTACATTTTCCATTTTGTCCTCCCCCCCGCCTTTTGCAATGTAGTTTTATCGGAGGCTTCAGCATGGGGGCTGAGGCCAGCACCCTGGGTTTACTCCTTGCTCTTCGCCTGCCCATCTGCTCGGCCCAGTTAACCTTTGCCTTGAGGCTTCGCTTGGGTTTTGTTTTCCTGGAGAGAGACTCATGATCGTAAGTGTGGCTCTGGCTTCTGCTTGGTCCGGGGGAGTCAGTCCTAGAGCCAGGCTTTGATGGGGAGAGTGAGGCTTGCTCAGCATAGAGGTCTGGACTGTGATTGCTGGCGCGGAGACAGATTAGCCTTGGGCTGGGGGTGGGGTGAGAATGGAGGGTATCTTTGCTGAGTATGGGTTGTTTTGGGAACCTTTGTGTGTGTGTGTGTGTGTGTGTGTGTGTGTGTGTGTGTGTGTGTGTGTGTAAACAGGGTCTCTGAGTGTAGTCCGGGCTGGCCTTCATTGAGCTCACTGTGTAGCTCAGGCTGGCTTCTTACTTGCGGCAATCCTCCTGCCTCAGCCTCCTGAGTGTGGGCATGACAGGTGTGCACCACCATGCCCAGCTCTTTTATGAGACCAAAGTTTCCTTGCCCCTCATTCTCTGGCCTCCTAAGGACGTACATCACTTTCATGAATGCTGCGGTGCTCCTCCCTCTTTCCCCCTTTCGTGCTTGCCCTACAGATGATGCGGGAGGGTCTTTTTTCCTGTCTCCCATCACACTCCCTGCTTGCTTATCTTCTCCTGTAGCTGTTGCCTTTGGGTTAGCAGGTGCCCGGGTGGCATTCAGATTAGTCCCGATCACTGAGGCTCTTCGGGTGAGCTCTGCTGGATGGTGCCCTTTGGCAGGTGCCATCCCTACTCCCACCAGGAGAGGAGAGAAGGGCGGGTGCTCTGCAGCTCCCCGGCTGGCCTTCGCTAGCTCCCTAGCTGTTCGATGCCAGGGTGGTAGGGAGGCCAGGGGCAGAGGAAGCAGGGTGGCTGCAGGTTTGCTCCCCACTGGGCCCCAGGTCAAAGGTCAGCCTCCCTGGACAAGGATGGTTTTGTTGCCTGGTTCCTCCCACGCCTTGTAAACTTGAAGAGGCCCTTGCAGGGTAAATGGCGCTGTTTGACTTGCATGTTTGCTCGAGGGATTTGTGAGGCCTCCTTGCCCTGCACATGCTTTATCTCAGAGGAAATGAGGCGGCCTAGGGTGGGGGGTGGCCCTGGGCCCACTTGAGAGGAGCAGACAGGTGCTTTGTCCTGTGTGTGAAGGGGGAGAGGGCCAAGAGCCCTGGTTCCATCTCCATTGTTGGCCTGCATGTGCCATCTTGGATTCCCGTGGCTGCATCCAGCATGCCCAGGAGATTTGGGGCCAGTGTGGCAGGCTATGGCTCTGGAGTGAAGCGGAGGACGTATTTGTATTATTCTTTCTTCACTAAAGTGATTTACTTTCTTTGGTCACCAAAAAAAAAAGCAATTTCCAAAGGTAGCGAAGTCACTTGTCCCCACTGCCACCACCCTCTAACTCAGCCAGCTTGGAGGTGCCCGGCTTGTGGTAGGTCCTTCCACATGGTTTTCTGTGCGATGTTTAATACACACATAGTTTTACTTTTATTTCCTATAAGGTGTTGTGGGTTTCTTGTATTTTTCTTTTGTTCAAATGCCCAACAAGGTTGTTCCACTAGTATACAGCCTGTTTTCCATGTGTTGGGTATTTGGATTGTCAACAGTTTTTCTTACACTGAAAAGTGGTTTTTCAGTGGATACACAAGTGTCTTTATGCTCTTTTGAACATGTATTTTAAAAGTGGGTTCTTGGAGGTAAAATTGCCAGTTCCAAGGTGTTGTGCTTTTTTGTCTTCTATGCATTCCTCCAGTTTTTTCTGAGAAACTTATAAGATGCTTAGGCTTTCTTCTCTCCTCCTTGGTCTGTTCCAGCTCTAAATTGTCCCTTTTTTTCTTTTATAATTCATGAAAGCTGAAGTTCTTTTCTCAGGTGTCGCAGATGCTTTCCTCTTCTGTTAGCCTTAGCTGTAATTGTGTGTGTGTGTGTATGTGTGTTTGAATGTGTGTGTGTACCTATATCTAGAAATGTGTCCACCAAGAACATAGTCTTGTTTTTTTTTTTTTTGAGATAGGGTCTCACTATGTAGTTCAGGCTGTCCTTCAACTTACTAAGGAGCCAAAGCAGGCCTTGAACTCTGGAACTCCTACCTCAGCCTCCCGAGTGCTGGGTGTACAAGCACACACCATCCTGCCTGGTTAAGAGCACAATTTTCTAAAGATGAGTGGGCAGACTTCCAGACTAACGGGCTTGTTCTTCAGTTCTCTGCCATTCACTGTGGCCACAGACCCCCATGTCCCTTGCAAGGCTCCTGATGGCAGAGCCAGGCCTGAGACATTTAGGGACCCGTGAGCCTCTTTGGTGTCCAGAGGCAAGGGAAATCTGATGCCTGGGCTGGAGGAGCACTAGCGGTCGAGAGCAGAGCCGCGGGCATGTGGAGCCCCCAGGAAGCACAGCCTTCTCCTGCCACCTTCTCATGGGAGAGTGGGCCAGGCCCTGAAGAAGTTGTGGTGGAAACGGCCTCGGGCCCAGTTTCTCTCCAAGGTGTCTTCTGACCCTAGGATCCCACTGCATTATCGAAGCTAGGCAGAGAGGATCCCTGCTTGGGTCTTTCCCTGATCTGCCTTTTGTCCTGGCAGCCTAAGCGAGCCAGCTCTGACTCGTCCCCGAGTTGTTGCGCTGCCCCAGTCTAAGCTCCTACAGTTAGGGATTGGGGGGTTTGGTGTCTCGGTGAAGAAATGGCAAGCTGTGGCGACTCCACATCCTGCTGTGGCCAGCTGAAGGGAGCTCCCGTTAGGGAAGGCCAGGCCAAGGGCCCCATCATTTCCAGGCTGCCTCACGATTCGGGTTTGTGTCTAGTGAAGTCGGGACAGGGGAGCTGAAAGCGCGCCTAGGGCTGCCCTGCCCAGGGCTGCCACCTTGTGGGGAGCGTGGGGAATGGCAGCAGTGTCTCTGCATCTGTCACAGCTCTGAACCTTTTGGGATTTCACCAGGCTTAGAGAGGCAAACCCTGAGTTCTGAGATCCTTCCCCTCCAACCCAAGCAGTCCAGCACGTACGCCCCTGGGCAAGCCCAGAGGTCCTGAGATCATTCTGCATTCTTGGGCCTAGGTCTCGTTGGTCAGGTGACTTACGGAAGGGAATCCTGTGACATCTGTATCTCACAGCTTGCTCAGAAATACGTTCCAAGTAGTTTAAACATGTAAACGGGGATGATAAAAATACATTTTAGAAATAACAGTAGGAGACGGTATCTTTTGGTGACCTCAAGGGAGGACACATATGACCTACCAACATTGAATCAAGAGGATGTGAAAACCTGAGTAGGCCAATAAAATGGGATGAGATCAAATTAGTAATAAAAAGTCTGAGCAAAGAGAAACCTGGGCGTAGATGGCTTCACTGTCCAATGCTATGAAACTGTCATGGAAGAACTAACTCCACAGCTTCTCAAACTGTTCCATAGAATGGGGCGGAGGTGTTTCCAAACTCCTTCTTCACGGGTTTCACTGCCCAAAGAACCTACCCATCACTTTCTAAAATGAGGTTTTTGCCTTTCGGTGTCCTCTGACTACTCTCTTTAAAAGGAAGAGTTCCGTTTTAGAAAAGTAAACAAGGAACAGAGAGGTGTGAGAGGACGGTGCTGGCGCCAATGCCTCCTCTAGAGGTCCTCAGTTCTGGCATCTGAGCCCCGTGTGCTGGGAAATAAACTCACTTCTGCTGTCACTCTGATTCTGATTTTTCACTCAACTGCTTTGCATTTTTGTGTTGTGTTTATGAGGCGGGCTGCCTCTAAAGGGAATATTCCACAGCCCCGGGTCCTAGTTCTCCAGGCCACAACCGTCTTGTGGTAGCTCCAGGCCCCGGGCCCACGTGCAGTGAGCCAGGTGATCCTGGGCTGTGCGGGGGGAGGGGAGCTGAGCAAGCCTGTCCGGTTGGTTCTGTGCTGTCATTTGAGAAGTCAGGAACCTGAAGCCCGGATGGGTGCTGACTCACCGAGGGCTGGTCCCCTGTGCTCCCTGTTCTGGCACAGCAGCCAGCCCAGCCGGCTCCTGCAGCCTTCTTGCTCATCTTGTCCCCCCCCCCCCCCAACCTTCAGGTTACCTGGTGCTCCAGTACTTTGGCATCAAGTGCTCCCTTGCTGTGCATGTTCCCACGCTTGCGTGCCTGTCTCATTGAGAGCCCTGAGGCTCGCCCTCCTGCAGCGCGGAGGCTGCAGTGCCCGTCCTGCCCTTCATGTTGCCCCAGCGAGCACCGGGTAGCTCTGCCCAGGGCCTTTGTGCTCGCTCTGCTGGCCCATTGCTGGGCGTGCTCTGCTTGACGTTGGCGTCCAGATTCTGAAGTACCCCACTTGGAGAGGCTGTCCCGGCCTGGCCCAGCACTCTAGGCCCTCTGCGCCATTGCTCAGAAGCCTCTGCAGCCTGCTAACCTGTATGTTACTTAAAAGACACAATCTTTCTGTCCTAGCCAGTGTCTAGAACACTGCTCTCAAGTTTAGGTTCTTTAGTGGTCTCCAAACCATCTTCAGGTTCTGTGTATAATTGTACCCAGGGACTAAAGGGTAGCTGTAAAATCTGAAGTTGGAAAAGGACAGGAAAGGTAGGTAGGGCAAAGTCCAGAGCCAGCCAGGTGGGTGGTTCCAAGAATCACACCCCTGGGCCGTGGGTTGGTCACACCGGATGTACTTGTTTTGTTCAGCCTGGAGCTGTGATGGCATTTGCAGAGTGGTGGCCTCTGGCGAAGCCCATGGGATACTTAGCACTGAGCTGCTGCTGGGGCCAGTTACATTAGTGCCTCCCTGGCACATCCTGAAAGTCCAGACTCTGGGAAGAGGGCAGGTGTCCAGCCACACCAGGTGGTCTGTGAGCCAGGGACTAGGAGCTGGGTCATGTCACTTAGGGGGAGATGTGTATCAGCACAGAGAGCTTTGCCACTTGGTAGGACGTGGTCTCCCAAGGGGACCACTCTCAGGATGGGAGCCTTAGGCGAGCCCTATTTCTTCTTCAAGGATGAATAATATTGCCTGAACAGCCAGGCCAGCTGCAGGGCCTGAAGGACCAGAACTCCAGACCCCTGAAGGCCTCAGTGCAATCCTGACTCCGTCTCAGCCCATACATAGGAGGGGGCTGGGGCTCCCTGACTTGCCTGCCCCTCCTATCTCTCCGTAAGCCTTGTTCCCACCTGTCCCCAGGTGCTGAAGCACAATGGGTCCTCCGAGATCCTGAACAAGCTGTATGACACAGCCATGGACAAGCTGGAGGTGGTCAAGAAGGACTACGATGCCCTGCGGAAGAGGTACAGTGAGAAGGTGGCCATGCACAACTCGGACCTGAGCCGCCTGGAGCAGCTGACTGAGGAGAACCAGCGACTGCTGAAGCAGACGGAGATGCTAACCCAGCAGCGGGACACCGCCATCCAGCTGCAGCACCAGTGCGCCCTCTCCCTGCGCAGGTAGGAGCTCGCCAGGTGGGGGTGGGGCAGGGTGGTGGCTGCTTCCTGCAGGTGGTGTGGGCCAGGGGTCACCTGCAGAGCTCCTAGCCACAGCTGGGGAAGAAAATAGCTCAGGGTATTGTGCCTTTTATCCAAGAAACATACCTGTCCAGGCAACTTTTTTTTCTCTTTTGGACACAGTGAGTGTGGGGATTACTGCTCTTGCTTTGTTCTGAGCAGCCTGCCTCCTAGGTCTTCCCAGACTGCTCTCCTGGGTATTATATACCTAGTAGGTTGGAAAGCACCTGTCCAGGTCATCCTGTCTCCTAAATTTTGTTTCCATTAATGGATATCATCTTTAGAGGTAGAATCCTGCCCTCTGATGATACTGCACACAGCATATTTCTTTTGGCTTTTTGAGGCAAGGTTTCCCTGTGTAGTTCAGGTTGGCCTTCGACTCACTCTGTGGTCCAGGCTGGCCTTGAACTTGCAGCCATCCTCCTGCCTCAGCCTCCCAAATGCTGGGATTACAGGTGTGTGCCACCACCTAGCTCAGTATCGCATACAGTGCCTTCCTGCGGTGCATAGCTTGCTGTTTCACGTGGAAGGGGTCCTCTGACTGTAAACAGGCTTGGAAGTTGCTGAGTTGATCCCATATGGGTGTCTGCTGTAGGACTTCTCAGAGCCTTCACCAGGGAGGTGTGCGCTGGATCCTGTGACATCTGGCCTCAGCCCCTTGTCCAAGTTACAGAGCTGTGGCATCCTCATCTGTGAAATGGGGTGATCAGAGAAAACTGTCTTTAAAGCCAGTTTCAGCTGTTCTCTGTTGTGATTTTGGCTTTGTCTTCCTTTATGTTTCCTTTCTGTCTCTCTCACTCTGTCTCTCTCACTATATGGTTTATCCTGGTCCTGAACTTATTGTGTAGCCCAGGTTGGCTTCAGACTCACAACAGTCCTTCTGCTTTGGCCAGGAACACTGAGATTACTGGTGTTCATTGCCTCATACCTGGGCTGTATCTCCCAAAATAAAGTAGCTTGACTTGGGGAGAATACTGGGTAATTTCTACTAGAACAGAAGGCGCAGTTCACCTTTAGGCATTTGTAAAAGGCTGAGAAAAATTACAGGCCCAGGACACTGGAGTTTTTGGCCGTGCACCTCGGGGGTGCAGAGGATGACAGCACTCAAAACATCATGCTTGCGTGGGCCGGGCAGAGCATCCGTGGCGGACCGGTCAGCTCCTGGCCCCTCCCATACCCCAGCCGGTCCTTTCCCAGGTTTGAGGCGATCCACTACGAGCTGAACAAGGCCACGGCGCAGAACAAGGACCTGCAGTGGGAGATGGAGCTGCTGCAGTCCGAGCTGACGGAGCTGAGGACCATGCAGGCACGCACAGCCCAGGAGTCGGAGAAGTACCGCGAGGAGCGGGATGCCGTGTTCAGCGAGTACAGGCTCATCATGAGCGAGCGCGACCAGGTCATTTCTGAGCTGGACAAGCTGCAGACCGAGGTGGAGCTGGCCGAGTCCAAGCTCAAGAACAGCACATCCGAGAAGAAGGCAGCCAACGAGGAGGTGGAGGCCCTGCGGCAGGTAGGCGGTCTGCAGGGGGTGGGCGGAGGCAGCTCGCTTGCAGCTGGGGGCGGGGCGTCTGTCTGCCCAGGTGAGGTGCTCACCAGCCACCATGCACCGTCCAAGGCGCTGCTGAGCTCTGGCTGCTGGGCCGAACAGGGAGGGAGGCCCAGCCTCCGACGCGGGCAAACACCCAGCAAGAATGGTGACGCGCGCAGGTGCCCTCTCGTCTGAGCCCACAGTTGTGTAGTTAAACCCAGTGTGCAAATTGGCAATACCTCAGACTCGTTCATTGTGAAGCAAGGTCTGAAGATCTGGGTCTCAGAACTGTAGATCACTGGGGTGTGTGGGTTCAGAAGAGCACCCCCAGGCTTCTTCATGTGGCGTGGGCATCTGGCCAGGCGTGCTCTTGACAGAGGAGCCCCAGGGTCTTGTTGGGAAGATGTGTGACTAGGCTGGAATCTCCTAAGCCTCGCTCCTTGAGCTCGTGGCTGCAGGTGGAGGGCTCGGGGTGCTCAGGGGCGTTGCCGTGGTCAGGCACTCGGCTCAGCTCTGCGCATCAGTGCCGACTCCGCCGCTCTTTCCTGGGCGCCTGCGCCTCACTGACCATTCACTCCACCCGGAAGTCCAGGTAGACCCTGCCCGTCCTGTCGTCAGCGCTTGGCTCTGAGGAGAGAGAGCTCTTGGCTTGAGCACAGCGCTGGTTGCTTCTCCCGTCAATGGAGCTCTTTCTCCACGCCTCGCATTCTGCTTTTCTGTGCATGTTGGTTAGAAGTCAGGCTACAAAGTCATCAGTGAGGAATGAAAAGTGGGGAATCCAAGGCCAGGCAGGTGGGGGGCAGTGTGTGCAGGTGCTGGAAGCAGAACGAGGCACAAGGCAGGCTCATGGCCGAAGGTGCCCTGGCCACCCTTCACCTGCAGTGGCTCCCCGTGGGGCTGTCTTATGTGCCCTGTGATTGGGGCCCAAGCCCTCGGCCACGTGACCCCTTGCCTCTCTTTAGGCCTCAGTTTCCTCATCACTGCACAGCGGCAGTGATGATGGTGTGTCTCACAGAGTGGTTGGGATTGAATAGAAGTGCAGCTCATGTGGTGCCCACACTGGGCAGGGCAGTGTCAGTCTTTGGTACGGGCTGTTGGGGTTCTGGCGAGCTGCTGGAAGTGTTTTGGCACCATAGGAAGAAGCTGAGATCTCTCTGGTCCATTGAGGCGAGTGTCACATGTTTACTTGAATTGCTGCTTGTTTTTGTCATTGTTGTTGTGGGGATTGAACTCAGGACCCTGTGCTTGCCAGGCAGGCACTTATGCCGCTGAGCTGTCTCCCTGGCCCATGAATTACTGGTTGTTGTCATTTGCTGTGCTGAGAATTGAACCCAGGACGCGGTGTGTCCCAGGCAAGAGTTCTATCACTGTCCCACACCTTCAGCTTCAACTATAATGAAATTTTTGGAAAGACCATTATCCAAGGGAGCTTTCTGTCAGTTAAGCAAATGCATCAGGACTTGGTGAGCAGCCTGCATAAGCCATCTGCTCAGCTGAGAATTCGGTTTTTTGGGGCAAATGTTGCTATTGGATAGTGAAAAACGAAACAAGAAGGAAGCTGAAGATGGCTCAGTCAGGGTGGGGGTGGGGTATTGAGCCCTCTTTGATTGGTTTTTGAGAGTTCTGGAAGTTACCTGTGCAGACTAGAGTAGAGAGAAAAAGGAAGGACGCGTGGCTTGGCTTCCCCACGGTGTGGGCGTCCCACTGAGGCAGGCATGGTCAGGCCTGGTGTCCCAGTGGTTGCCGTTGGCCCCCACACTGAGACACGCCCTTCAGAGGAGTGGCCTGGGCTGCCTGGGGCTGCTGGCAGGCCTTGGGCTGAGGCTTTTTAGGCTCTCACGGAGTAGCAGGCGGCAGAGCTGGCCCTGCTCTTGGGGCTCTGTTCTGCACATGGACCTGCTGCTCATGGTTGGGGAGGCCAGTCCGTAGCCTAGGTCGTGGGCTTGAAGGTGCTGCGCTTTGTGTTTCTGGACTTGTGCTCCTCCTCCTCTCCCCTCCCTCTGTCTGTCCGCCTGTTTGTCTCTTTCCTTTTCCCATCATCTTCTCAGTGGGCTGAGGCAAATAGGAGGCAGTAGTGCTGGTGAGGCCAGGGGCTTGGCAGGGTTTCTTTTTTCCCAGCACTGAGAGTGGACGCATCCTCTGCTGCCCAGCAGCCTGAGCAGCCAGAGGCCCGCTGCCTTCAGGAGGAACAGCCTGGAGTACTGGCGGCACCTTTGGGGACCTGTGTTACCCCTTTCAGAAGACACCCACCCCAGAGATGGCATAGTCACTCTGGTCGGCAGCCGCCTCCCTGCAGTGCCCCGCCACGAGTGTCCCTGCGGAGCTCTGGTGCAGACACATAGCAGGAGGGGTGGCCTGAGGGACACACATGCACACCTGGGTGCCGTCTGCACGGGAGCGCAGCTGCCATTATGCTTGCATCCCCGGCTCCTGTGCTCCCCCCTGCTGAGTGGCCTTTTCCTTGACTGGCGATGCAGGTGTCTTGTGAATTGCATGCCACTGTCCCAAGGCCTGTGGCCTCAGGACTCCCAAGGGGGCAGGAAGGGGTCCTGGGTGGCGTGTGTGCAGGTCTGATGTGGTGTGCTACAGCAGGATCCCGTGCAGTCACCAGCGGCATCCACTGTCCTGGCGGGCACCCTTGGAGGATGGGACGAGCAGTCCTTGGGTCCTCTTCACTTCCAAAGTCCACTCTTCTTTCAAATGACCTCGTTCTTCCTCTCCTCCTCACTGAAACTTCTAAGGAAACTATTTTGGGGTAAATTTTTACGGAGACTACCATGGTTTTCCCTTTTTTTTTTTTTTTGGAAAATTGTGAAGTAAACAAATAGCACTGAAAAACAGAAACGATTAGCATTGATCCCAGGCCATTCTGTCACTCCGGACTTGTATGTACTTTTTGTCTCAGTGTTTTCCCAGCTCCTTTTTGTTTTTTGGCAGAACCAGGGATTGAACTTGGACCCTTGTTCTTGCCAGGCAAGCGCTTATTTTACTGAGCCATCTCACTGGCCCCTTCCAGCTCCTTCTGACTATCCTTGAGAAACAAGGCTCGTTTTAGGCTGCACTGGCCTCTGGTGGGAACGCTGCAGTGCTGCTCTCCTGGGCTGCCGTGGTGTGAGGGACACAGAGGCATCCGTGGTGCAGGCCTGTCCTGCCTGCTGTCCCTTGGGCTGAAGCCCGTGCAGACACTGTGGTCAGGGCCTCACCGTGTTGCATGTAAAGAAAGCAAGAGCTGCACGGAAAGCGGACCCTGCACACACAGGCACAGAGGGCCAGCCCTGCCAGTGCTTCTAAGAGATTGATTTGAAATTTACGGAGCCTCTAACTCTCTAGGGAGGTATTGAGCTACTGATGCTTCAGGTCTCTGCTTGTGGACAAACTGAGATAGGTACACGACATTCATCAGCAAAAATAGTGGTGTTTTCATTTTCAGAAATAACTCGCTCTGCCGGATTATGGAAATCCATGTGGCAGACACAGGGCCAGTGGGAGAGAATTCATGGCCACTCCTGTCCCTGTTACTGCCTCGTATCATTGCGGCTTGCCATGTGGCTCTTTATAGAGGTGAAGGGCTCTCCGTAAGTGGTTAGTATGGCAGTGTACTCCATGGAGGATGTTTCTCCTGGGCCACTGAGACTGGGACTGCAGAATGCTGGGGTTCCGTCCTGGCTCACGCCGGTCTATGAGAGTCTGGACTGGGGCCCTCACTCTGTATCTCTTGTAGTGTGACCATGACCATGGGGTGTGGTCACTGTGGTCTAGGTTCAGGCGGTCCGTGCTGCTGTGGGCTCCCCAGGAGCAGACCCCCACCCCTTACTGGTGGGAGGCCCAGTCACCTCCGCTCTGCCTCCTCCTCACCCTCAGATCAAGGACACAATGACGATGGATGCCGGGAGAGCCAACAAGGAGGTGGAAATCCTCCGAAAGCAGTGCAAGGCTCTGTGCCAGGAGCTGAAGGAGGCCCTGCAGGAGACCGATGTGGCCAAGTGCCGGCGGGACTGGGCCTTCCAAGAGCGTGACAAGATCGTGGCGGAGCGCGACAGCATCCGGTATGGGCTGCTCTTGGGTCATAGTAGGATCAGGTGGGAGGGTTGGGATCACCTGCAGTGTGTCTAGGTAAGGTGGCAGGGACCCAGGCTCCTCCTTTCTCCTAGCTGAGTGGATCCCCTGGCCTGGATGCTCAGCTTTCGCCACTGTGTCTCCTTCCCATCTCACTGTGTGTGCGATGTCCTGATCCTCTGAGGATTCTGATGAGAGCAGCACATTGCAGATGCAATTTTCTTTCACTGTGTTTGCTAGGCACCTATCTAAGCTGATGTCTCAGGTCTCTTGAGTGAGGGGACTTGGGAACCAGGGCAGCTTGGGTGGGCAGAGCAGGAGTGGGGGGTGCCAAGGCTGCAGCGGGACATTTGGGCATTCGGGATGTGAGGATGTCTCCTCGGAAAGCATGGCCTTTGAACTCAACCTGGAAGCATGTGTAGTGGCATTTCTCTGGGTGGAGAAGGATAGGCATTGCAGATGGGGGACCCCTTTTGTGGTGTAGGCAGGGCTGGGGGCAGTTAGGGAGGGCAGCTGATAGGGTGCCTAGAGCAGCTGAAGAGCTGAAAATAGGAAGCCAAGGAGCATGAGGATTCTGGACTGGGCAGAACCCTGAAGGCTGGGTGGTATCATGTGTCACTGAGGAGATTCTAAGAAAAGAGACCTCCTGTGGCTGTTAAGGGCAGCGATCAGAGCCCTGAGGGCTGGGCAGATGGGTGTGGGGAGTGCAGGGGACCCCAAAAGCCCAGTGCTTCCTGCCTGCTCCTGCTCTTACCTGCTCCATGGGTTTCTCAGGGTGCGACCTGAGCTGGGCTCGGATGGATGCTGGGAGACTTGGAGCTGTGTGTTGGCGGGGACCAGCCCTCTGGACACAGCCAGTTAGGAGGAGGCCTGCAGCTGTGTTATCCCCACCTCCTCTGGGTGGCAGAGGTGTTGTAGGCTTTCCTCTTGGAGAGTTCTTGCACCTGTACCTGCCCAGAGCCCAGGGCTGCAGCCATGGGGAGGACCGAGTCCTGGCTGAGGGGCCTGTAGGTCTGGGTGCAGCTGGGAGGACAGCTTTGGGGAGCCCTGCACGTGGATAGTGAGGAGACACAGGATGGGCACCAGAGCATGAGGTACCGATCACGTGGGCTGGGCCATCCCTGCAGAGGGCAGCCACCACCCCAGCTGGTGCTAGAGTTGTGTGTATGTGAATAAGTCCTGAGCTCCAGACCTGTGAAAGGGCAGCAGAGTAAGCACAGGTTTTGGGGGTGTGACCCTGGTGATGAGGGGGTCTTCTCCCCTGGACTCCCAGGCGTGCCTGCTGGGCCTCTGTGATGAGGCAGTGCGGCAGCACTGTGGAGGGGGCTTCCTGGCTGTTTGTTGCACACCCTAAGTCCCGTCTCCAGGTGACCTTGCCTTCTCCCTTCCCCACCAGGACCCTGTGTGACAACCTGAGGCGAGAGCGTGACCGGGCAGTGAGTGAGCTGGCCGAGGCCCTGCGCAGCCTGGACGACACTCGCAAACAGAAGAACGATGTCAGCCGGGAGCTGAAGGAGCTCAAGTAGGTGCACAGCGGGCATGGTGGGCACGGTGGCCTGGGCTGGCAGCAGAGAATGCCGGGCGGGGTTGCTCTGGCTCTCGGTGTCAGCCTGCAGTGTGAGTCTGAATGCCGTCTCCATGCTGATGGTCGCCCCAGCCCAGGGGACACCCTCCGCTTGGTCACCATGAGCAGTGACAGTGGAGGTTTGGTGGATCCCTGTCTCCATCATGTGGTCCCAAGCTAGATTCCGTCTGCTCTGTGGCATTTCCTGAGGTGGCAGTGCAGGGACCGTGAGAAGCTCATGTGCTCAGTGGACGTGTGCAAGCCTCGCACAGAGTCAGCTGCTCAGAAGGGAGTGGCAGCGTCCCCTACCACAACCTCAAGCTTCACTTGTCCAGAGGGCACCCGGGCCTGCTGGAGCTGGAGGGATCTGAGGAACACTTTAGGGACGTGGAGGCCAAGTCAGACTCTCCCAGGACCCGTCACGGGCCTCGCAAGTGATGGGCTGTCTTGGAAGGCAGAGCCTGAACCTTCAGGCCTGGCACAGGAGGGGTTGTGAGCCTGCTTGGGCCAGAGCTTTCTGGAACTTCTGGGCACCCTAGGCCCTGTCTGTCTGTCCTGTGTGTGTGCGTTTGCTCTTTCTGCCCAGCCCTTGCCCATTGGAGGATGGGCAGGCCCCTGCTGGCAGGAGGGATAAGCGTGGAGAGCTTGTGGCAGTGCTGGCCTGGGTTGGGGAAGCATTGGGGAAGAGACCCTGGAGGCTGAGCAGCCTTTTGGAGGCAGCCAGTGGGAGCCCGGCCCAGGCAGAGGCACAGCCTAGGAGCCCGTCTGCTTGTAGAGCTTGTGTGTGTGTCAGAGCCCC
The DNA here is from genome assembly GCA_004027165.1 of Ctenomys sociabilis. Lineage (NCBI taxonomy): Eukaryota > Metazoa > Chordata > Mammalia > Rodentia > Ctenomyidae > Ctenomys > Ctenomys sociabilis. Next base: position 67,076 of record PVKA01004088.1, on the reverse strand, counting down.
AGCTGTGTGGATAAGCTATGAAGGTAGTCAGACCCAGATTTGACTTTATTTTTAAGGAAGATTTTTATTTGTACATGTGTGTAGTATGTCATGGCTTTATTCACTGTGGATAGTTGGCATAAATACATATCACATCTATCTATCTATCTATCTATCTATCTATCTATCTATCTATCTATCTGTCTATATTTATTTATTTTCGGAACCAAGGATTGAACTCAGGCCCTTGCACTCTTGCCAGGGAAGTGCTTACTCTACTGAGCCACCTCTCTGACCTGCATAGCACATCTTAATGCTGTTTAGGTCTCCTTCCCTTTTGGAAAAGACCTGTCTCCCTTTTTTTCTGTCGAGTCAGTCTTTTGTTTTGTTCTAGGAATTATTTGTGCTTTGGGATTCTCATATACTCCATTTGTATTTTTCTTTTCTTTTGGGTACCAGGGATCAAACTCAGGACCTTGCACTTGCCAGGCAGGCAGTTGTGCTGCTGAGCTGTATCCTTGGCCCTGGATCTCTCATAGAAGAGAAATCAGGAAGGAATTATGATTGCAAGTCTGAGTTCTGTCACTAACATGATGGTCTCAGGGTGTGGGCATCAGCTGGGCCCAGGTTTTAGCAAGGCGGGTGTGCACATGTGAGTTACCTGGGGGCATGGTGAGTGTCTAAGTTACTTTTCTCATAGCTGAGACAAAAACCCAACATCTGGGGACTGGTGAGATAGCTCAGCGGACTATAGCACCTGCTTTGTCAAGTGCAGGAACCAGGGTCCAGGGTTCGATCCCTGGTCCCTCAAGCTGTGTTGGCCCTGCCCCTAGGCACGCTGAGTTGGGTGTGGCAGCGGGGTCTGGGCATTGTGGTGGCATGTGCCTGTAATCCCAGCCCTGGGAGGCTAAAACAGGAGGATCACTAGGAGTCTGAGCTGCATAGTGAGACCCTGTACCAAATACATAAAATGAAGAAAAAAAAAAAATAGCCAGCCAGCCTGCCCAACAGCCATTGTTAAAGGGGCCAGGTTTATGTAGCTCACTGTTTGTAGAGTTTCAGTCCCTGGGTGGTCGGCTGCACAGCAGGGTGATAAGGCAGAGGGGAAGCAGTGCTTGAGGGAGCACACCAGGGTGGGCTTACCATTGTCCACCCCCGGAGCGGTGTCGGCCCACCAGTGTGCCGCTTTAGCGCTCGCCCATCCTGATCTCAGCATCACCTGCATCACCCTAGCATTACCCACTCGGCCCACTCTCCTGTGAAAAGCCCTACCTGTGACTGCGTAAGGCATTGGGGCCTTCTTGCTGCAAGCCGTACAGAATTCTTTTTTTTTGTATTTAGTGCAGGGTCTACAGGTTCTCACTATGTAGATCCAACTCATAGTGATTTTCCTGCTTTCAGCCTCCTAAGTGCCGGGATTACAGGCATACGCTACCACTTCCAGTCTCAGGGAGCCCTGGGGGCAGGACTAGCAGGGCACTGGAGATTGAACCCTTGCTGTTGCACTCTGCCTAAGCAGGTGCTTTAGTCCACTGAGCTATCTGGCCAGTCCAAGCTGTACAGATTTCTCCGTGTTTTTTGATTTGTTTACTGTGGCTTCCTCAGAGTTCAAGAGATGAAATCCAACTTCATTGTTTTTCTTTTTTCTTTCTCTCTTTTTTTGTACTGGGGATCAAACTTGGGACCTTGTGCTTGCCAGGCAGGTGCTTATGCCGCTGAGCTATCTCCCCAGCCCCCAACTTGTTCGTTCGTTCGTTCGTTCATTCGTTCATTCATTCATTCGAGACAGCGTCTTACTGAGTAGTTCAGGCTGGCCTTGAACTTGCAGTGCTCCTCCTCCTGCCTTAGTCTTCTGGGTTCTGGGATGACAGGTGTGTGCCACAGGCCCAATTAAAGTCCAATTTATTGATCTTTTGGGAACATTTTCCTTGCTTTAGTTTTTGAGACAGAGTCCGTGCTTGTCTTAAATTTGCTATGTAGTCCAGGATGTCCTAGAACTTGTGGCAATCCTGCCTCAGCTTCCTGAACGCTGATGTTACAGAAATGCGCCCACCATACCTGGTGTTAAACACATTTTAATGGATTACGTTTATGTCTAAGAACCTGCATATAGCCTGGATTTCTAAGATGTCTGCCTACATTTCCTTCCAGAGTTTTATGATTTGCATTGAAATCTGCACGGCAGTGTGTTGCATGTCGGTGAGGCAGGGGTTCATTTTGTGCCATGGACGCAGAGCTGTCCAGCTCCGTGGGCGTGCTGAGGACGGGCCCTGGCTCCGTGGGTGCGCTGAGGACCAGCCCCGGCCCGAACATTAGGGTTCTGGCATCATGCTTAATTTTCAAAAAATAGCTTTGCTTTTCTCCTTCCTTTCCATGTGCATTTTAGAGTACGTTTGTTTATATCTAATAAACCAATCTTGCTGGCATTTTGACTTGAGTTGCATTAAACTACATAAACTCTCTTAAATAAAAACAAAAACCAAAAAAAACACCCCCTTGAGAACTGACTGATGCCGGGGAGCTTGAGCTGGCCCTCTTCTGCCCTGTCTGGTCGCTGAGGCAGAGGACTGGGCAGGGGAGCGCTACTGTGTGTCCATGAGTGGCCACCTTCTTTTGCAGCTGTCACATAATGTGGGATGTTGCACCTCCCAGGGGACCAGTGCCACAGCTGTCTCTGTTCACAGGGAGCAGATGGAATCCCAGTTGGAAAAGGAGGCTCGGTTCCGGCAGCTGATGGCACACAGCTCCCATGACTCAGCCATCGACACGGATTCCATGGAGTGGGAAACAGAAGTTGTGGAGTTTGAAAGGGAGACGGTGAGCTGCCGTGGAGGGTTTTTGCTTCCCCATGGTCCTGATGGGAAGGAAGACTTGGGGGTGGTGAGGATGGCCCTCTGGCAGTGTCCCCTTGCACTGCCTATTGAGAGGTTCCACCTCCCCCCACAGAGTGGGACGAGTTCTTCCCATTGCAGCTGTCTGAGCTGGGCTGCAGCAGGTCAGGGTCTGGGTCCCCTGGTGGCACTGGCATGGTGCATGGAAGGCAGGGGGATGAGCGGAGCCCCAGGTGGAGCTGGTGAGGCTGTGGGTCTGCAGTGGCCGTCATGGGCAGATCACAGCCACTCGGGGAGTTCTGTGCTGGGGACAGAGTCAGTGGCTCGGGGGGTCAGGAGCTGGCTGTGCCTCCTGGCTGCTTGGCAATTGTGTTGCCTCTGCTGCTGTTCCACAGGAGGACATTGACTTGAAGGCGCTAGGGTTTGACATGGCAGAAGGTGTGAATGAGCCCTGTTTCCCAGGGGACTGTGGCATATTTGTCACTAAAGTGGACAAGGGAAGCATTGCTGATGGCCGCTTAAGGTAAGACTGAAGAGGCCCAGGCCCTGAAGGGCAAGTGGGCTCCTCCAGTCCCACAAAGAGCACCCAGGGGAGCCAGTGCTGGCTCGCAGCCGCTGTGGACCCCAGCGTCTGAGGCCTCGCTCCCTCTCAGGATGTTGCTGTGGGAAGCTTTCTCTCTCTCTTTTCTGGTTTTTTGGTGGCTGGCTCAGCGTGCCCTGGGGGTGGGGCTGGCGCAGCATATGGAGCCAGGAATAGAGTCGCGGTCCCTGTGCTTGCCTGAGCTTGCCTCAGCACGTGCTTTAGGCCACTGAGCTGTCTCACTGGCCTGCTTTCAGCCTCTTGGTTGCCTCCGAGTCCGTCATTCCTCTACCTACCAAGTGCTGTGTTTGCTTCTCTGGATAGGAAGGTGCCCAGGCCACACATGCTGGGACTGAGGATGGGTGCTGTGTGCCCCTCTCCATGAGACAGGGGTGGTACTAACATAACCAATGCATGCTGCTATTTGTGAAGTTCTGGTTGGAGCACTTCTTATAACTTGGTTTATCTTCAAAGTCCAACTTGGTGACTGCTAAGCAATTACCTCCTCCTTGTAGACAAGGACCCTAGACACAGTGGGACTGGGTCTCACTGCTGGCCAGTGACAAGGCTAAGGTGTGAGCCCCACTGTCCAGCAGCAGTACCTAAAGTTTAGCTCTGTATGCTCCTGGGCGAGGGAATGTGTCTGAGTGTGGGTGTGGGCACCTGCTCTTAGGCATTAGGAGTGACTGGGGCCACCCCCAGGCCCTGGGGCTGTCAGGGTGCTGACAAGGTGGGTCCTCTCCTCAGAGTCAATGACTGGCTGCTGAGAATCAATGACGTGGATCTCATCAACAAGGACAAGAAGCAGGCCATCAGAGCTCTGCTCCACGGGGAGGGTGCCATCAACATGGTGGTGCGGCGGAGGAAGTCCCTGGGCGGGAAGGTGGTCACGCCCCTGCACATCAGCCTCAGCGGACACAAAGGTAGCGGCCTCGGGGTGGCAGCCCTTCTGGTGGATTGGGATGGTGTGAGTCTTCAGGAGTACGTCCCTCCCGGGGCAGGGCCATGGTTGCCGTGTACTGCGGAACACGTGCTTTCCTAGCAGGAGGTCATCTGGGTCCTGAGGGTCTGATTCATCAGACCCGGTGTGACTGAGATTCTGCTAGGGGGACCAGGTGGGGCGCTGGGTCGCACAGCGTGGACTTTTGTTGATAAGGACGGGGTGGGCAGCCAGGCAGGGGTCATCCAGTGTCCTCCTGTGGTTCACAGACAGTGGCATCAGTCTGGAGACCGGGGTGTATGCTGCTGCAGTGGTGCCTGGCAGCCCTGCTGCCAAAGAAGGGACCCTTACTGTGGGAGACAGGATCGTTGCGGTGAGTCTTGAGGGTGGGGCCCTGTCTGCCCCTCCACAGGCTGCTGCTAGGTTAGGGCTGGAGTGGCTGCGCAAGAGTCATAACAGAGATTTCACATTTCCGTTCTCCTCGGGCGCTGCACTGTGTGGACATTAAAACTAATTCATGTCCCTCTCCTGATAGCCCTAGACAGAAGAAAATTGCATATTGAAAATTTCCAGGGAAGAGGAATCATTTGTATTGCTACCAGGCATAGATAACATCTAGTGTTTTTGTGTTTCTCATATATGAAGGACAGTTTTTAGATGATGAACTGGCGAGGGCTAGGTATGCAGCTAGAAGGTAGGGCTCTTGTTCAGCTTGCACAGGGCCCTGGGTTCCATCCTCAGCACCTCAAAAGGAAAAGGGAGCGGGGAAGGGAGAGGACTGGGGATTTTGTGTTGTCCCTTCTCTCCCCTTTGGAAATGAGGTGTCAATCCCAGTGCTTATGTGAAGCTGCACACCTCTGTGAAGGTTTCTGGGTTTTGTTTGCTTGTGGCATCTGCAATATGTATGCATTCTACACTGTGTTCTTTGCAAATGGGTCTTTGTGACTCATGTTTGGCATGTGATGCGTGCAGCGTAAGCCCTCCTGCTCCAGATGGGTACCCAGGCTGTTTTCAGAGATCACTGCTGTGCGCCGTCCCGCAGTGAACTTTGCCTGTGTGCGGCTGGTCTGGGACACCTGACGGCATCTCAGGCGATGGAGGCCCCTCGGTCACTGGGAGGTGGCCCAGTCACCGGGCAGCTGCACAGGGCAGCTACTGGCATCTTTGCCTTGATGGGCAGCTGCTGGCACCTCCTCCTGTGGGCTGCATGGGAGTGTGCCATGCATGTACCCTGAGCCAGGCTGCTGCTGGCTCTGAGGGCCTCAGCACAGAGCACTCGGTGCCATCGTGGGCTTGGTGCCCTGGGAAGGTGGCAGCCTTTGAGCGGATCTCCTGGCTTCGCTGTTTTGCTTTCTTTGGATTTGTGGGGAGCCAGAGCTTAAAGCAGCATGTCACCCCTGAAAATGTGCAAAAATGGTGGTGGGGGAAAGAGCTGAATCCATCACTACAAGGTGACAGCTCCATCCATACTCACTTTTTTTCTTTTTTATGTATTTAGTGCAGGGTCTACAAGGACTCACTACAGAGATCAGACTCGTAGCGATTCTCCTGTTTTTAGCCTCCCAATGCTGGGATTACAGGCGTACTACCATGCCCATGGGCAGGGCCAGCAGGGGACTGAAACCCCAGTCTTTGTGTCATGTTTACTTTTTAAAATAATTTAAGTTTGAAATAATTAATTGATTCACAAGAAGTTGCGAAGATAGTACAAGGAGGGCCTGGGTCTGGTCATCCAATTGCCCTGTGTCAGTGCCTCCAGATGGACCTGCGTGTGGCCTGTGTGTCGCTCTGTGTGGCGTCCTCCATAGCAATTGTTCTGTCATCTGGAAGGGCTCATGTGCACAGGACACACAGGGGTGGCTTTCGATGCCTCTCCACTGAGTCTTGTGCCTTCCTGTCACCTTGGTTGGGGTTGCGTGCCCGGCACTGTGCTCCTCGTCATGGCGGAGGCGTGTGCGGTGGCCCAGGACAGCTGGCCTAGCCATTCATGCTGCACATGTGCTGTGTGTCTGTGAGGGCTGCAGACAGCGAGCTGGGCAGGGCACGCAGAGCTTGTTGAGTCTTAGTGAGCCACAGCTGGGCTTTGTTTCATGGTGCTCTCCAGCTTACAAGGCCTTGCTTCCATGCCAGCCTTGGCTTGGTGTCCTCCTAGACTCTTGCTGTATTCCATGGGAAGGAACGGGGTTAGAGGTTCTGAGCCGGGGTCCTTGGGCCATGGTAGCAGGCATCCTGGGAGTCCTGGTCCCAGGAGACAGGCTCCTTCTTGGAGCTGATGGGTACTGTGGGGCCCCCCAGGGTGGCAGGTGGGCTGAGCCAAGGTGGTTGCCCTGAGGTGAGCTAACGGCTCTCTATCTGGCCCTAGATCAATGGCATTGCACTGGACAACAAGTCTCTGAATGAATGTGAATCCCTGCTGCGAAGCTGCCAGGACTCCTTGACGCTGTCCCTCCTGAAGGTAAGAGCCTTGCTCGCTCTGCTGTCCCAGCCCTGTGGGCTGCTCAGGGTTACCAGGGTCCTTGAGTAAAAGGGACTGCTTTATAAACTGCAGGGAGTACATGAAGTTGGGCTAGAAAACACACATAGCCCCCTAGAGGCCATAATGGAGACAGCTGTATGTGTGCACATCTCTCTCCCTTCCTTCCTTCCTTCCTTCCTTCCTTCCTTCCTTCCTTCCTTCCTTCCTTCCTTCCTTCCTTCCTTCCTTCCTTCCTTCCTTCTTTCCCTGTGCAGTTCAGGCTGGCCTTGTATTGTGTAGCACAGGCTGGCCTCAGACTCGCAGGAAATCCCCCGCCTCAAGCTCCTTCTTGAGTACTGGATCTACAAATGTGTGCCACCGTGCCATGTGTGCGTTTGAATCTGGACTGGATGATTAGAAGACTAAAGATTTTAGGGTCCTTAGTTTCTTTTGGCATTGGTGGCATTAGAATGACCTTATTTGAGGAGTTGCCTGCTAAAGTTGACAAGGCACCAATGTGAAGGTATTTGTGACATACTTTCTGCCATTCTGTGGTATCCATACTGACAGTAAAGACACCTTGACTCCAGGTATTGAGTTTATTGGCATTCACTGTACTTTCCTATCAACTTTTCTATATAGTTGAAAGGGTTATTAATACAAAGTTGGAAACAATGGGTCTTTTTTCAAAATTCAGTCATTGTTTTTAAATTAATAGACTTTCTTGGGGTGCTGTTTTAGATTTACAGAAACACGGGGCTGGGACAGAGTCCTCACTGACCCCACCTAGCCCCTGGCACAAGCATTCCCTCTGCCTGCACCTTCTCCATTGGCATTGGTGTGAGCGTGGTTTGTCAGTTTGGGGGGGGGTGCAGGTGCTTCCCTAATGGCTGAACGCGTAGCTCACCTGAGGGTCCCTCTTGGCATTGTGTGCTCTGTAGGTTTAGATGCAAGTACTCTAACAGGCATCCACTTTTACACTGCTCTGCCCGCTCATGGTGCCTGCTCGGCAGGCTCCCGCCGCCCAGTGCTGTTTCCCTGTCCCCGAGCTTTTGCCTGTCCTGGGACAGCACGTGACTGTGGACACACAACGTGTGGCCTTTGCAAGCAGGCTTCCTCACGTAGTGGTGTGCCTACAAGGCTTCTCTGGGCCTCTGCCAGACAGCCCATTCATATGGGCCCTGATTAATGTCCTTAGTCTGGACATTAATCTCTACCATGATAGATTTATTTTAGTGCTTGATGGGTTTTAAACTGCATAGGACGTTGTGTTGGTGCCTGCAGAAAGAACTCAAACTTGGGGGAACACTGTTACTCTCATGTGAGCTCAGAGTGGTCAGGGTTGTGAGAAGACCTCACATGTGTGCCTGTCATTCTCTCTGTGGGGGCGTTGGGTCCTCCCTGCTCACTGTTCCCCTACAGGAAGAAGTACTCATAGCCTCTCCAGCCCTGCCCCCTGACATCCCTCTCTTGCCTCGCCCCCTGACCTTCCCTTTCTCACCCTTCTGCTGCTCCTGCTTAGGTGTTCCCACAGAGCACCTCGTGGAGTGGCCAGAACATCTTTGAAAACATCAAAGACTCTGATAAGATGGTAAGTTTTCGAGCCCACGGCCCGGAGGTCCAAGCTCATAATAAGAGGAATTTGATGCAGCACAATAACTCCACGCAGACGGATATCTTCCACGAGGACCGCCTGGAAGACAGGAAGGAGCTTGGTGTGCCTGGAGGCAGCAGCTCCTTTCTGCACAAGCCATTTCTGGGGGACTCCTTTTCTGGCTCCCCCCAGGCCTGTCCCAGCGCTTCTGAGCGCAGCCTGAGCTCCTTCTGCTCTGACACCTCTGGGGAGCGTGGTTATGGGCTGGTGGACGTGCGGAGCCGGCAGCCGCTGCTGCCCTTTGAGAGTGAGGCGGGCCCCTGTGGCATAGCGGAGGCCCCTCTGGACAAGGTGGACTCTGAGGGATCCCACAGTGGTGGGACCTGGCCCAAGGCTGTGCCTGGCTCTGTGGCGGGGCCGGAGAAGCTTTCTGTGTACAAGAAGCCAAAGCAAAGGAAGTCCATCTTTGACCCGAACACTTTCAAACGCCCCCTGACACCCCCTAAAATTGACTATGCGCTCCCAGGCCCTGGGCCTGCCCACTCCCCACAGCCCCCCAAGAGGGTTGGGCCTCTGACACCCCCGAAGCCCCCCAAGAGGAGCGACTCCATCAAGTTCCAGCATCGGCTGGAAACCAGTTCTGAATCTGAGGCAACTTTGGTGGGCAGCTCCCCGTCTACCAGCCCTCCCAGCGCCCCGCCGCCCAGCCTGGATCCCGGGGAACCCATGCATGCGTCCCCCCCTCGCAAGGCTCGGGTCCGCATTGCTTCCAGCTACTACCCTGAAGGGGATGGAGACGCTTCCTGCCTGCCTGCCAAGAAGTCTTGTGACGAGGACCTCACCTCCCAGAAGGTGGACGAGCTAGGGCAGAAGCGGCGCCGGCCGAAGTCTGCTCCCAGTTGTCGGCCCAAGCTGGCTCCGGTAGTGATTCCTGCTCAGTTCCTGGAGGTAGAGCGCAGCCTTGGGCAGGGTCAGGGAAACTGGCCTGCCTCTGAGCAGCCCGGCACTGATGTCCCGAGCTCCTGCGGGCGTGGCTGCTTTGCCTTTGCTCTTGGTGGGGTGGCAGGTGGATGCCAGCAGGAAGCAGCCCTGCTGGGAGATGGGCAGGTGATGGGGCGCACGGCAGAAGCAGTGACTCCAGGAGACTGTGCTCTTTTAGACATAGCCTTAGGCTTGCTTTTGCAGCAAGACTTTGAATTTGCATGACAGACCACAGGATGTGGCCTGACACTGAGGGGTCTGCAGAGTTGGGTGGCATGTGGGAAGGTGTTAGCCCATGATAGGGTGGCTTGATGGTCTCTGTGTGCTGTTGTCAGTTCCAGAGGGAGGCATTTCTGGGAGCCCAGACTCCGGCAGGCACCAGCACATGCTGCTCACAGTGGGTGCTGCGCGTTGTGCAGTGTTACGGGACCGGCGTGTGTGCGATTGAAAGGCAGAGTCTAGCCGGTGCTGCTGGCAGGTGCCCATAATTTCAGCACTCTAGGAGGCTGAGGCAAGAGGTCCATAAGATCAAGACCAGCCTGGGCAATTTAGCAAGACCATGTCTAGAAGTGGGCTGGGAATGTAGCTCCATGCAATAGGCCTGGTTTAATCCCCAGTACTGAAAACAACAAAAAAGGGCCAAGGTTGTCTTCTGGGATTATGTGTTAAATGGTTGTGTGGATGGCCCTCCCTTTTGGGTGTGCAAGGCCCCCTCATTCCTGCTCCATGTGCCCGAGGATGGGAGATAGCAGGTGGCTTGCAAGGAGACCGTAGTAGCTCACTCTGTCCAGTAGCCGCCATTGCCTTTGCTTCTGCAGGAGCACAAGAGTGTCCCCGCCAGTGGAGAGCTATCCCCAGAGGCCCAGGAGTGGTCGCCTCACTCACCAGGGCATTCCAGCCGGCAGGGCAACTCTCCATTCTGCCCCAACAGACCTTCTGTGGGTAAGTCGGGGGACCGGGGTTGCAGGGGGCGGTGTGCAGGAGCTGCATGCGCCTGGTGTCCGGGGAGTGAGCCAGGAGGTGCCCCCGCCTGGGTGTCGGTCTGTGGTCTGTGCCACATGGGAGCTTACTGGAGTGCTGCCCCCAGCATCGTGGGTGGGGTTGGGATCAGGAGAATCCTCCCTTTCTGTAGAGCAGGGGAGGCAGGTAGAAGAGCCGTGTGGCCATTGGTACTTCGTTTTCTCCAGACAGTAGCTGCCACCCTGTTGTGGGGGAGGGCTTGCATCTGTCCAGGGCTGCCTGGGTGCTCTGGGGCGGCTGATCTCGCCTGGCCCATTTGCAGGCACCATTCCCCGGAACGTGACCCCTAGCCCCACAGTGAGCTCCATCCTGCGGAACCCCATGTACACTGTGCGCAGCCACAGGGTGGGCCCCTGCAGCTCTCCACCTGTGCCCCGAGACGTTGGCCCCCCGAGTCTGCCTCCCAGGTATGCCAAGCACCCTGAGCTCCCCTGTACCCCAGATGTCCAGCAGCCCCGGACGGGGAGCCCCAGGGCTCAGAGAGGCTGTGGGCAGGAGGCCCCTTGGGAAAGCTGGGAAGGGGCAGGGTTGAGCAGGTGAGGACCTGGGATGCTCTGAGTTCACCAGGGTGCAGTTTCCAAACTCTTATTCCCAAGCCCTGTCCCACACCCTCTCCTCCCAGGACACATAGAGCCAAGTCCTGTCTGGTTTTTTCTACCTTCGCAATGGGGACTGTGAGCCTTCAAAGGAACTGGGTTGAAGACTCTGCTTTCAGGGACTATTTCTGTATTTTGTTATTAGAGGTGTTTCCGTGCTATTATAGAACAGTGATAACTTTGTCTTATTTAAAAAGAAACCTGAGGGCTGGGGAGATAGTTTGATGGTTGTGCAGTCTCCTAGCAAGCACAAGAACCTGGATTCAATCCCTGGTATGCTGTGCCAGCCACCAAGTCTGGGTGTGGTGGCACATGTCTGTAATCCAGTGCTGGGGAGGCTGAGACAGGAGAGGATCACTGTGAGTCCGAGCTGCTCAGTGAGACCATACACCAGAGAAAGAAAGAAAGAAAGATTTTAAAAAGAACAACCTGGTATTTTGCAAAAGTGAATGAGCAGGCTTAAGGCCACTCTTACCCATTCATTTGACAAATTTCTATAGAGTGTCTACTGTGTGACGAGGACAGTTTTAGTTCTAAGGGTGACTGCAGTGAACGAACAAGACGCTTCCTGCGTTGGGAGTGCTCTAGGTTGAAGTGTGGGAGGCAGACAGAAAGCAGGTGGTACCAGGTGGTCCCGAGGGCTGCGAGGCAGTGACGAGCCAGCCAGGAGAGGCTGGGAAGTTGGGAGGGTGCTGTGGTGTGAGCACCTGCGGAGACCAGAAGGATGCCATGTGCGTAGGACTTCATGGGTGAGCTTCTAGGTGCCAGGGCTGGGTGCTGGGCATGGCAGGGTGGGAGCTTGGCAAGGGTGCTGCCACCCACAGTGCACAGACCTTGTAGGACCTGTAGCTGTGATAGAGTTGGGCTTCATTCTGAGTGTAGTAGAGGCCCAGTACCGTGGGGTTTCAGCAGGGAAGAGACTCTGGATGCTGCCTGCCGCCCCCCAGCACTCTAGGTGCTCTTTCCTGAGGCCCATGGTCCCCTCTCCAAGGTCCTTGGAGCCTGTCCAGCCCCTCCCGCCCTGCCCATCTCTGGTGCCCACCTGTTGTAAAGTCTATTTCCCTACAGCATCCTTTCCTCCCAGCGAGCCCTGTCCCACCCCTGCCACAGAAGTGGGAGTGGCTCTGACTCTGACCTCCCTATGTGGCCTGTTAGGTGCCACCTCTGAGAAGTGGGCAGGACATTCTGGAGGTCCTACGTCTCCTGGCTCGGGCAGGCCCAAGCCCGGCCCTGAGAGACCCAGCGGCCACATTGGGTCCCATCCTTCCTCTTGCCTCTTCGGTCCTCTTGCAGTGTCCAGCACCAGGGACGCCTGAGCCTGGATCTGAGCTACAGGGCCTGCGGCGACTGCTCTGAAATGAGAGCCTCCCACGGGTCCAACTCCCTGCCCTCCAGCGCCCGGCTCGGTAACTACGTTGTCAGACCCTGCGTGGGCGCAGGCTCCCGATGCTTAGGACTCCTCCCCTCCGGGGCTGCTGCTTCCTCTGCACTCAGGGCCGCTGCCCCTGCCCATTCTCCACAGTGACCACAGGCTGTCCGGGGACTTGGCCTTACCCCTGAGCTCTGCAGGTGCCCTGGGGTGTTGGGCATGGCTGTCACTTATGCAGATGGAGCCCCAGGTGGTCTCGTGTTGTCCTTGTGGTGACCTTAGGTTGAGGGAGAAGATGAGACCCTGTGCCCCTGGGTCATGCCCCAGCCTTGGCCTGGACAGGGCTCTGTGTGATCTGGGACTGGAGTGGCCCAGTTCCTTCCATTACTGAGGCCACATGTCCCCATCTTGGCCCCGGGCATAGCTGGCAGGGCCCAGCTTGTGTGTCACCATCCACGCCTGGGTGTCTGTGAGGAGGTTGGCATAAGGTCTCACGTCCTGTCTCCTTCTGGTACCCCAGGCTCCTCCAGTAACTTGCAGTTCAAGGCGGAACGCATCAAGATCCCACTGACGCCCAGATACCCCCGCTCGGTCATGGGCTCGGACAGAGGTGAGGACTGTGGGACCGTCCCCCGCTGCTCACCATGACCCTCTCCCTTGTCTTACACACGGCGTCTGGGCACAGCTTCTTATTTGCTGGTCTGCGTGGCTGGCCAGAAAAGACGCACGAGCCCAACCTCAGGCCTGCTGCTGTGGGCACAGAAGGCCATATGGGGCTGGGCAGCTGAACCCAGGCCACGCCGCACCATTGGGATGGGAGGCCCGTGGCCAGCGCCAGCTTGTGGCCCCATTGCCCGCTCTCCCGCAGGGTCCTTGTCGCATTCCGAGTGCAGCACTCCTCCTCAGTCCCCCTTGAACATCGACGCCCTGCCCTCGTGTGGCCAGCCCCAGGCCTCTGCCTCCACGCTGCCCAGAATTGCCGTCAACCCCACGTCCCACGGAGAGCGGAGGAAGGACAGGTGAGCATGTGGGGGCATCAGTGGCCTGGGCAAACCTTTGCACGGTAGGTGAGGGTGCGGGCCCCGCTTGTAGGTAGAGGCAGCAAGAATGGGGAGCTCCGCGTGATTCGGTCAGGGCCTGGCTGCTCTAGTTGGGGTCACCCGGCGTTCCCTGGTAGCTTGGCCCAGCGTGTTCCTTGTATATCCTGTGGGGTGTTCAGGCCAGGCAGAGATGGTGGGATGCAGCAGGGCGGGCGGGGTCCGCTGGGCAGAGGTGATGTGGCACTCAGAACCCCCCAGCTCCACTTTTCATTGCTGTGGGTAGTGCGCTGCAGAAGCCTGGCCGCCACCCTCCTTTGCTGTGATTGGCCAGAACCAGGGTGAGGAGTTCAAGGGCAGCAGGTGTCACTCTGTCGGTCGGTGCTGGCCAGGCTTAGTAGCAGCTGAACCTGCTCCCCCCATTAGCTGCCTTGCCTGGTTCTTGTCTTGTGGTAGTGGAATGAGGCAGGTGTCCAGCGGGAAGCACAGTGAGCCCTTGGTGCTCCTTTCTGTCTAAACACAGGCTCCTCTGCAAAAGGGCTCTAGGTTAATTTCAGGCTTGGTATTGCCTTGGCCAAGTATGTCATCCGTCCCCAATGCACACTGTACAAAATGCACACTCCAAGTTGCATCCCCCCCCCCATTCTCTGATTTTGGAGTGGGCTCTCACTAAGTTGCCCAGGTTGGCTTTGTCTCCATGTTTTGCCTCTGCCTCTGATGTACCCCGGATCTCAGATGCACCCTGCTGGTCTTGGCTTTCTCTCCTCAACCTAGAGCTTACTAGACCATGTTTATATGTAAAAGCGCCATCCAGACCTTGAATGCCTGAACGTGTCATTCAGCAAAGTCAGACCCAAGAGACCTGAGGTGGGCAGAAGGTGCCTCAGCCCAGGGCCCGGCCCAGGGAGCAATCCTTAGAGTGTTCAAGAGGCTCTGCTGTGCAGTGCACCCAAGAGCACGGGCCTGGGGCTGTGCTCACCCCAGCTCTGGCACTCACCAAGAGAGGTTGAAACCTTCCGCAGAGGAAGGGCGCCTGTCACAGAAAGGGCCCTTCGGGCTCAGTCAGGCGCGCCCTTAGCCCCTCACCAGGTTCCTTCCTTCCCCTTCCTGCCCCTGCTGTGCTTGTGGTGTGGGTGGCACATGACCTCCCTGAGCAGCGGCTCACCAGTGAGCGCTCACCCCTTCTTCCCGGAGTGTGTGGTTCGCTGTCATAGAGCCGCTATTGAAAATTAAGGAAGTAGGGAAAGTAGGAAGAAGAAAACAAGTGGAGTGCAGCTGCCTGACCAGCCAAAGAGCCCGTAGATATTTGCCTTTTGACCAGCGTATGATGCACGCCTAAACGCTTGCTCACTGTTTTTGTCACTCTGTGTACATAGTCATCTCTTCAGTGATTTGTAACATTGTACTTTATCCGCATGTTTTACAAGAGTTTCATTGTTCCAAGGAAGCTTGGGCGTGTAGTATAAAAAGATTTAAACCGTTCTGATGAAAAAGAAGAAATTGCCCCAGGCATCTTATCAAGGGCGGCCACTGTGCGGTGCCGACGCTCTTCCTGGAGGCGCCTGTGCAGACATACGCGTGGGCGCGGGCCACCCCGGTGGAGTTTTCCTGGGGCCTTTACACACTGTGGCCTGCCCTCTGTGTCTTCCCATGCCTGTAATCCCAATTCGTGGGACCGTGGCAGGCAGCTTCTTGGCTGTTGCTGTGACTTGGTTGTGTGCCCCTTTATTGAGGTGAATGCACACCTCAGGGTGGAGCAGGGACCACGTAATCCCGGACCTAGCTCTGCCTGCTTCTGCAGGGTGACTGTGGGATCCTTGCCAGCACCTAGGCTGGGTGTGGGACGGCGCTGGGTGGCTGCCCACTCGGTTCTCCCAGCTCCAGGGCAGCTGAGTCACAGGGGTGGCCTTGGGTGGGTGCAGGCTGGCAAAGCCCTCGGCTGGAGGGCCAAGCTCACCTCTGAGGGTGGGAAGAAGAGGTCGGTTTCAGAAGAACTTGCGTCTGTCTGCAGCTGGGCTGAGGGTGCTGAGCCCACGGGTCCCTCTGCCTCTTGGGGTAGGGTGGGTGATTGGGGTGTCTTCCCCCATGCTGCCTGGGATCCCTCTGTGGGCTCCAGAGGGGACCCGAGGGATGGTAGCCAGCTTGGCTCCTTTTCTCAGTCTCTCTCTGGGACTTCCTGCGCTGTGCCCTCAGGGAGGCCCAGCGTCTGTCTGTTGTGGGCGCCTGGGCTGTGTCTCTCGGCTGAGTTTTCCTTCTCTCCTTTCTAACCTGCCTGCCATCCAGATGTGTCTTCCACCACAGATCTCTTCTGAGGCTGCCGGTGGCCGCCAGGTCCTCCTCCCTGAGGAGTCTGAGGTTGGCCCGACACGAGGCGCCCTGGAGCCCCTGCCCTCGCGCCCTGGGGTGCAGTGCACAGCCAGTGCATGGGCACAGCCTTGCCCTGTGCCTCTCCCACCCCACTTCCCATGGCTTGGGTTTGCCACAGCTTGACTCCCACAATCAGTCTGCGTCATCCCATGCGGCCAGAAAACATAACTGGGATCTTGCAGCATCTCTTCTGGGGCCAGTGTCACCCCAAGAGCCATCTTTTCCCTGCAAGGGGGTCTCATAAGGCCTCCCTGGTGTTTGCACGTTTAGAAGCCGATCCTCTCCTACATGAATCCTGTGTGTCCTTTCCTGTGCACGTCAGATCCCGTTCTTACGGCCACATCCTGTCTTGGAGCTCGCTGTCTCCTGCCCATTCAAGGGCGCTGTGTTTGTGCATGGAGGTTTGGGAATGTGTGTCCGTTCTCATATACAAGCCACTTCATCGTGTCCCCTTTCTGCTGGGTCATTTGGGAGCACCTGGGCTTGGGGTTTCTCTGCCTCTGACGGCATGCCTGGCATGCCTGACTTCAGTCTCTGTCTCTTTCCACAGGCCTTATGTGGAGGAGCCACGGCATGTGAAGGTACAGAAGGGCTCGGAGCCACTGGGCATTTCCATTGTGAGCGGGGAGAAGGGCGGCATCTATGTCTCCAAGGTGACCCCAGGGAGCATTGCCCACCAGGCTGGCCTTGAGTATGGGGACCAGTTGCTCGAGGTAAGAGGGAACGACCCTCTTTTCCCCCTCCCCTCCTCCTGCCCTGAAACGGTAGCTCCCATGTCTGCCTGCAGTGCAGCCCCTGCTCTGTCACTGAGCCTGCCGTGCTGTCTCCCCAGTTCAATGGCATAAACCTGCGGAGCGCCACAGAGCAGCAGGCCCGGCTCATCATTGGACAGCAGTGCGACACCATCACCATCCTGACCCAGTATAACCCTCACATGCACCAGCTGAGCAGCCACTCCCGCTCCAGGTGAGCCCAGGTGGCCATCGCCCATGGACTGGCTGGAGGGGTGGTGTACGGCTGCTGGCAGGAGGACTCCATCCACCTTGGGCTTTGGGGAGCAGACACAGGGAAGGATCACTCCTCCTGGAATAGGGTGTGGAGTCAGGTGGTTGTGGCCCACACTCCTGAGGAGCTGAGGTACTGGTGGGATTCTCGCGCACACAGTGTTCAGCTGTGTCCATAAGCACGTGCTGGCCATCTGCTGTGATGCCCTTGTGCTGCGTAGTCACAGGCTGAATGACCAGAGGGCCTTCGCGCCTGCAGGGCACGCCCAGCAGCGGTGGCAGGATGCAGGCACCGAGCAAAAGGACAGTGATGACTTCACCCGTCCCTTGGGCTGCTCACCGGGGAAGAATCCCTGAGCTGAGCATGGACAGATATGAGCTCAGCGCCTGTTGTTCCTGCCCTTCCAGGGCTCCGGGCTCAGCCAGCGCCCTGTTCGCATGTGCAGCCAACCCAGAGGGCACCACAGATGGAGGGGCTCTGGGCGGTTCTAGGTTTCTCTCTACCTCTCCTGGCTTCTGTCTCCAGCTCCCACCTGGACCCTGCTGGAGCTCACTCCACTAACCAGGGCAGTGGTGCCACCACCCCAGAGCATCCCTCTGTCATCGACCCACTGATGGAGCAAGACGAGGGCCCCGGCAGCCCCCCAGCCAAACAGAGCACCCCGAGCTCCAGGTCAGCTGATATGTGCAGTGGGGCCTCCAATCATCCACCGAGTGCACCTCTATGGGCCTGGGTGCTGGGCGGCCAGGCTCACCCTGGGCTGTGAACCACGTCCACCCAGGCCTCCTTCCCTCCCTCCCTCCCTCCCTCCCTCCTGTCCTTTCTCTGCCTTGTTTGTCACCATCCTTCTGGCTCCCTCCTTTTCTCAATTGCTTCTCTGATTCTGGCCCCAGATGCCATCCTAGGTTATCATCCGGCCAGCTCTGAGCCCTTCCTCCAGCAGCAGTGCAGTCCCCAGGCAGGCGACAGGCTACGTGCAGCCAGTCGGCCATGGAGCTGACAGCGGGGGGTGAACAGAGACCCCTCCCAAGGCAGGGCGCAGCAGCAGGGCTGGATGTTGGTTTCAGCCCAGTCCCCAGCTGGCTTCTGAGCTGGCGGCCTGTTTTCGCCGCACTGCCCCTCATCCTCCTGCCTATGTGCTGAGTCGATAGAACCACAGCTGTGGCAAGATTGCTGGCAGCTCTGTCTGGGGCCTGTGAGACCTGCGGGATGCGCTAGGGCAGTGCGGACGAGCCTTTTAGAGACCCAGTGCCCAAACTGCGAGCCAGACCCCCTCACTGATCGCAGAAGGCCAACACTGCAGGCCAGCCTGAACGCTGAGGTTTTAGTGTAGAAAAAAACGATCATGTGTTGGCATCTTCTCTCTTAAAAGAAGAACACAGTAACTGAGCTCACAGTGATACAGCTGTGTAAGTGAAAGGTAAAAACTTGCTGCAGTCAGCGTGACCCATGCCCTTGTCTGCATGCTGATAACTTGTCAAACCTTGGCTCCTATTTCATTATTTTAAGAGGAGGAGCACTGCAGTGCTCAAATCACCTGTTACTGTTTCTTGTATCAGATTTGCTACAATTCAAAGCTGAAAATGAGCAGCTCGCTAACATAGGATGTTCTACACAGAGAAGGAAAGCCAAGCCGTCTAAGGGCTGTTAATTGACTTAAAATAACACTAAAATAGCATGGCAGAGAATCCCACACGTTAGGGATTGCATTGCAGAGTACCCGGCCGTGCTGTCCTTGGTCATCCCTCATCCCTTTGCATGCCACCTTCTCCATTGCTGCATGCTTGCCATGGAATTTCTTTATCCAAATAGAGCTCCTGGGAATTCCAGTAGCTCCATGTCCGTATCTCCAAAATCTAACCAGCACGAGCGGGACAGATCAAATTCTTCAAATTTGGAGAAGTGAGAAAACACAGGGTGGTCTCTGTCTTACAGAACTGTAAACTCTTTTACTAAAATTCCGTTTCGTAGCTACTACAGTGCTAGAAAATTCCATGTGGATTTCCTGGTGGCTCTCAGGATCATCTGCAACTGCAGAACTTTTGAGATGCATTCTTAGGTTTGGCAACTATTCCAGCTGTTCACTGTCCAGACCTGGGGCAGCTTGGCTCACACGCCCACAGAGAGTTCTGCATGTCGGCTGCAGTGTGTGGGCTGTAGCGTGGGGGCTGTGCGCTCCTCAGCGCTGGGCTGGGCCCTTCGCCACAGCTGCTGTCTCCAGGCTGGGCTGGGCCCTTCGCCACAGCTGCTGTCTCCAGGCTGCCCTGCCGTCTTTCTTGTCCTCCTCGTCTTCCTCCTCCTTCCTTCCCTGCTCCTGCTTTGATGTGACTGGGAACTCTGTTTTCTACCCTACAGGACAGTGGGAGAGACCAACAAGAAGTCTCCAGAGCCCCGCATTGTCTTCCTCAAGAAGTCCCAGGTGGAGCTTGGTGTGCACCTGTGTGGCGGGAACCTGCACGGGGTGTTCGTGGCTGAGGTGGAGGAGGACAGCCCTGCCAAGGGTCCTGACGGCCTCATGCCGGGCGACCTCATCCTCGAGGTGAGTCCTATGGCCGAGCAGCTGGACGTAGCCCCTCTCTTGGTGACCGCCAGTGCTGCTGTTCACTGTTGGGAATCTGGGAGGGTAGCAGGCAGCGGGGCAGACACTGAGGAACTCAAGGACACTGCCCTGGCTCTGGCTAGCAGCTAGAAAGAGACCCCCCAGCTGGTGCGAGATATGGTGGCCTGCTCTGGGGTGTCCCGATTCCTTTGGGAGGGTGCAGGCTGGTAGACAGCCAAGGTGTAGTTTCATAGGCAAGAGGCAGGGCTGTACGTGGAGCAGCCTCTGCTTGCTGGGGCACCCACCGGCATTTTTCCAGGAGAAGCTGTTGAAGGAGAGCCGCCATGGAGCAGGGGACCTGGTAGCTGTGACACAGTGTTCAGGCTTGGGGGTGGGGTGTAGGACTGGACTGTCCTGGGACTGGAGGATATGGCCCTCCACCCCAATGCTTAGGCTGCCTCTGGTTACTGCCCTCTGACTGCGCTGTCCCCGGCAGTATGGCAGCGTGGACATGCGCAACAAGACAGTGGAGGAGGTCTACGTGGAGATGCTAAAGCCCAAGGACGTCAGCCGCCTGAAGGTGCAACACCGCCCCGAGGACTTCGCCAGGATCAAGGGGCTCCCTGGAGATGGCTTCTACATCAGGTACTGGGAACAGGGCTCTGGGCAGATGCTGTCCAGTGACTAGACGCTGTGTTCCTTGTCCCCCAGGCTGGGGCTGTGATCACTGTTACTTCTGCATGTGCTTGGGCTTTCTCTTCATGGCTCCTGACCTCTGGGGAGCTTCAAGGCTTTCTTGTGTGCTACAGGAAGCAGTACTTGGAGACAGCACTGGGGTCTCTCGGGGGGAGTGCAGAAGCTCTGTCATGTTCCCCGAGGTCAGAGGCTACAAGGAGAATAAAGCACTGATAAGATCCGCTCCCTATCCTGAGAGTGGCACGTGGTAGGCTTTTGTCCTAGGGAATGTCCCACCTGTGGGGATGGGGACCTTGACTTCCTGGGTGGAGGCACCCAGGAAGCCATTGGAGGAGGAAGGAGCAGGCAGGAAGGAGTCCCTCCCTGACGGGGATGGGGCCTGCTCAGGAGGAAAGGCAGTGGTTCTGTCCTGTTCTGTAAAGTGTGGAACCCTGTCATCTGGGAGTCATCCTGCACACAGAGTCGTGCTCCTGATGGCGTCTGGGGACAGCTCTGTGTGAGCATTGCCCCAGGAGCCAAAGTCCACGGCGTGTCCCTGACCCGGTTTCCTCTGCTCCCTGCTGCAGGGCCCTGTATGACCGGCAGGGCGAGGTGGAGCATGACCTGAGCTTTAAGAAGGACGACATCCTCTATGTGGACAACACCCTGCCCCAGGGCGCGTTTGGGTGCTGGATGGCGTGGCAGCTGGATGAGAACGCCCATAAGATGCAGCGTGGGCAGATTCCCAGCAAATACGTGTAAGTGCCCCCAGCCTGTGAGAGGTCCAGGGCCACGGTCCTCTGGGGTGAGGCGGGCCTGAGCTGGGAAGGCTGATTCTGCCGCCTGTGTCAGCTTCTAGGCTGTGCGCCCTGCCATGTGGCCCCACCGCGTGGCCTTCCATGTGGCTTTTCCTAAAAGCTCCCCAAGTATGTGTCTGTGCACAGGAATAGTAGCAAGGTGGGAAGCACAGCCTGGTTTCCAGATTTATGGAGCTGTAATTCAGGTACTGAAGCATGCAGTGCCTCAAGCATGCAGTGTGGTGCTCAGATGTGTGCCACTGTCTCCACGGTTCATGCTAGAGCATTTTCATCACCTGAGAACCCTGTGCCTATTAGTCACTGCCCTGTGTCAGTCTATTTTCTGTTGCTGTAACAAAACTACTGAGGCTGGGTAGTTTATAAAGAAAAGAAGTTTATCTCTCAGTTCTGGAGGGTGAAAATGCAAGATCGTGGAGAGGAGCTGTCTGGGCTGCGTCACAGCGTTCAGGGCCCAGGAGGAAGGAGCCAACCTAAGTGCAGGGAAGAGAGAGCACGGGGATGGGGTGTCTGGCGCCAGGCTTGCTCTTTCTGTAGTAACCAGTTCCTGTGGGCGTGCGCTGGGGTCCCATGGGACCCTCAGACAGCCTCAGAGACACAGCAGGTGTTCTGCCTGCTGTCCTCCTGACTGTCCCCAGCCCGGCCTAAGCAGCCAGCCTTGCCTGCGTGGAGCTGACAGGTGCCCAGCTGTGGGCTTCTGCTCGGTGGTTGCCTGCAGTGTGTGGCACTTCCTTCTTTCTATAGAGGAAGCATGACATGCAGTCACCAAGCGCAGCTCCCTGGTGTGAACTGGGTGCCTACTGCAGCTGTGGATCAGCCGGGAGCCCAAGGGAAGGTGGCGGGAGCCTGGCTTCTGGCACTGCCACTATCCTCCCTGGGGGGGTGGCAGGGGTCCCCGCGGCTTCCCTGGCATTGTCTCCCTGGGACTGCAGGATGGACCAGGAGTTCTCCAGGAGGCTCAGCATGTCTGAGGTCAAAGACGATAGCGGTGCTGCAAAGACACTGTCAGCGGCTGCACGCCGGTCCTTCTTCCGCCGGAAGCACAAGCACAAGCGCAGCGGCTCCAAGGACGGGAAGGACCTCCTTGCCTTGGACACCTTTTCCAATGACTCCATTCCGCTGTTCGAAGGCAGGTGCTGGGCCCACTTCCCTGCAGCCCTCCCAGGAGGGCCACCGAGGCTTTGCAGGTGGGGTCTGCACAAGACAGAGGGCTCCTTGCCTGGAGGGGGTGTCCAGGTGGTAGCATAGTGCTCTTCCCATCTTGAGTCTCCCAGCTGTGCACTGGGGCCTCCACCTTCCAAACTTCGTGGGCACCGTCTATCCTCACAGCTCCAGCCCTTGTGTCTTCATTTCAGGCGGCATGGAAAGGCAGGGCAAGGCAACGTGGGCCTCGGCCAAGAATCCTCCATAAGCGGCATGTCTGGGAGCCCACCCTGCGGCTTCCACCTTAGCCGCTCCCATCTGCACGGGAGGCCTAAACGCACGTGTTAGCGGGGGGCATCGCTGGGGCTGGAGCAGAGGCCCTGGAGGAGGAGGTGCATTTGTCGTGTGTGGTGGGAGGCCCTGTGCTGTCCACGAGCCTGTCCCCTGTGGGCAGGCGGGGTGTGGACAGCGGGCAGCAGAAGGGAGGGCTGCTGGCCTCCACCTCCCCTCTTCATAGATAACATTGAGGCCGAAGGCCTAGGGGCTGAACCGCACCACAGTTTATGGACAGCGCTGTCACCACCAGGGCGGGCTGGGCACACCATGGATCATGGCGCAAGCTGGGCCTGCAGCCAACTGTGGAGTTGGTCGTATTTTCTGGCAGTACTGGGGATTAAACCTAGGAGAGCTGAGTTACTTTCCCAGTTACTTTCCTGCTGTCCTCCTGACGGTCCCCAGCCTGGCCTCAGCAGCCAGCCTTTCCTGTGTAGAGCTGACAAGTGCCCAGCTGGGGCCAGTTTTTAAAAAATCTTTTTTAGATGTTTTGTTATTTTTAATACATTTGGTACAGGGTCTTACTACACAGCTCAGACTGGTAGTAATCCTCCTGTCTCAGTCTCCCTAGTACTGGGATTACAGGTGTGTGCCACCATGCCCAGACTCGGTGGCCGGCTCAGCATGCCTGGTGGAGGGGCCAGGGTGGCCTATGGTGCCCTGGATGGAACCCCAGTCCCTGTGCTTGCCTAAGCAGGCGCTTTGTGTGCTGAGCCATCTCGCAGGCACTTGCTTGCTGTTTGTATGGTTCTTTTCCTATAAACGTGGCTGTGTGTTATGAATACAGATTCTTGCCCGGCAGTGTGTGGACTGTTTTTAATCCACTGTGACAGTTCTATGTTTTAAAAATTTTGTCAGAGCACATGTACAGCAAAGTACACTTGCATTTTTATTTTTTACAGATTTATCTAGGCTTGGGTTTTTGAGACAGGGTCTTGTGGTAGAGCTCAGGCTGATCTCTCACTAGGTAGCACAGGCTGGCCTCAGATGGACCCTTCTGCTCGGCCTCCTGAGAGCTGGTCTTGCCGGTGGGTGTGCACAGCCATGCCTGGTTGCATGTACATTTTTAGAGGTGTGAGCAGTGCCAGGAGCTTGCCCTGCTGAGCATACAGTGTGCTGTCTTGTGAAATCAGTGTTTGATCTATTCCGTAAGCGTAACAGACATTTATCATCTTACTGTTTATTTGTCCTGCCTGCTTCAGGTTTCGTCTCTCCTCTTATCCTTTTTGTTTGGGTTTATCAAGTCTTTTGACTCCTTCTATCCCATCAGTTGCCAGTTATTCTTAAAGTTGAATTCCCTGGGCGGCCTCGGCAGTTCCCACAACATATGTCTTCGAGCACCGCTAACAGATGCCACGCCTTGACGGCCCCCAGTGCTCCGCCCGCTGGACCACTCTGCCCCATTTACCGCCTTCCCAGCTTGTGCTTGTCATCTTAATTACGCGCATATTTTAAGCCCAGGAGAGTGCTATGTTTGCCTGCGTGCTCGCCCTTTCCTTTCATCCCTCCATCCCGCCTGTTGCTCGTCCCTGCTCCCTACGCTTCTCCTCTGGTTTTGTTCTCCTCCTGCCGAGCAGCTCCTGCAGCATTTCTTCTAGTTCGGCGTTGCTGGTGCCCCTGTCCCTGGGTGAGGACCTGCATGCCAGTCTACAGTCTTCCCTTGGGTACTCGGAGGGAGGCTTCTAGGATCCCCCAGATACACATTGCAGATATTCAGTCCCTTCTACAAATGGCACAATCTTTTCACGTAACTTGCACACACCCTCTGGTAAACTTTGTTTTGTTTTTTTTTGGGTGGAGGACACTTTAATATCTGCAGGGACACACACCTGTAATGCCAACACTGGGGAGGCCAAGGCAGGAGGATTGCTGTGAGTTGAAGGCCAGCCTGGGCTACATAGTGAGATCAAGGCCAGCCTGAAGTATATAGTGAGATGCTGGGGATTGAACTCAGGACCCTGTGCTTGCCTGGCAAGTGCTTATTCTACAGTTATCACCACAGTCCCTAAAAAACAAAAACCTTAAAGAAACAAGTTAGCAGAATAAGATTATGTCAGGCTGTGTATTATAGAACCCCTGGCCCCTGCACCAGCTTACAGGCACTTTAATCCACTGAGCTATTTGGCCAGCCCCTTTCTGATCTTATTTCACTCTGAGGTGCTTTCTCCATCCCAGTTTCCAACTCGATCTCTATCTTGACCTTGGCCCTGATCTCTCTCCTTTGTTGGACTCTGACCATATCCTATCCTCGATCCTCTACCATTCTCTCTCCCTTTCTCCTTCCTCTCCTCACCCTTCTCCAACTGTTTTTTTTTTTTTTAAGTACTGGGGATTGAACTCGGGACCTTACGCTTGCCAGGCAGGTACTTATTCTACTGAGCTGTCTCCCTAGCCCTCCTCACCTTTCTTGTTCCCGTTCGCATTTCCTTTCTTTCTCTCTGTTTTCTCTGTTTCCTTTCTTTTTGCCCTTCTCTTCTTCCAGTTCACTGTATGTCTCTGAGTCTGCCGAGCTCTGAGATGCCAGGTCTCTTTTGTCTTCTGTTTCTGCAGCATCAGTGTCCTCTTTGGCAATGAGGGGGTAAGGGATTCATGGGGCCCTGGGCATCTGCAGAAAGTGTCGAGACAGTCGGACTCCTGTGAGGAGATGTTCAGCTCACTGGAGTATTCTTGTATGAAAACTTTCGTGGCACCTCTAATCATCCGATCTCTTCTTTTGGTTTCTTCATCAAAAACTTCTTCCACATCATTAGAGACAGTCTCAGGCCCAGCATTCTCATGAGCAGCTCTTGTCTCTGCTTTCCACTCATCCAGCTGTGTGTTGGTTTTGGCCTCAACTTTAATAAGGAGCTCCTCCTCTCCAGTCTGCAGGTCGTGTAATAATCTGAGTGTACAGACGGTAGATTCAGGCTCCTTAAGCTCACAGAACCCAAAGGCTTAACGTTGTTTGGAAGTACCTTGTACACTCTTCTGGCTCAAGATCAGACCACTTTTTTTTGTGTGTGTTTTTTTAGGGAAGGGTCTCCAGAGTGTTCAGGGTCTCACTACTAGATTGGACTCATAGTGATCTGCCTGTTTACACCCTCCAAGAGCTGGGATTACAGGCACACCCAGTCAGACCACATTTACCTGAGAGCTGTTGCACATGCATGTCTGAGGCTTTCTTAGAAATGTCTCTAATAACTGTAGTTGTAGGACCACAACTTTCATCATTTCCTTAGCCTTCAAACTTGGATGATTCTTTTTTGCTCCCAAATGTCTTCCGTGTACACAGTGGGAACTGAGCCATCCGTTCAGGAGTCCCTGGAGGCCCTGCCAGAAAGCCAGGCAACAGTGGAGGTGGGATCCTGGGTGGGTGGGAGTGCTGGGACCCCCGCAGGAGGGTGCCTCAAGTGAGAGGGACAGACAGCAGCAGTGGTCCGCTGAGAAAAGGGCCCCGTCTTCTTTAATGCCTTCTAGGCTCTAGGTTACAGCAGGCCGTTTCAGTTCAAGATGTCTGTGTTCCACCTACCCTGGAGACAGTTCCAAAGCGGCTATTTGCAGAGGATGCAAACACAGCTGTGCTGTGCTGGGAGCTTCGGGGGTTTTCCTCATGCCTGGCATGCACCATGGTCTCCTGTATACTCTTAAATCATCTCTGGATTACTGTAATACCTAATTCTGTGTAAATGGGTGCTAGACTGCATGACAAGAAAACTGCACATGTTTAGCACAGGGGCAGTTTTTCTCCCCAAGTGTTTTTGATCTGCAGTTAGCTGAATCCATAAATGGAGAACCTGGCCCTGAGGGCTTATTCCTGCCCTACCCCACCCCTGTGCTGGCGATTGAGCCCAGACCCTTCCTTGGCAGTGAGCAGCCACCCCAGCCTTTTGTACTGTTTGTGTTGAGGCAGGGTGTAAGTTATTACATAGGCCGTCCTGGGCCTGAACTTGCCATCTGCCTGCTTCAGCCTCCCAGAGTGCCCTGATTGCAGGCCCGTGGGCATGATGATGCCCAGCCCCTCTTCTTCTCCTTTTTTTTATTTTGCAGAATCAGGGATTGAACTCAGGCCCTTGTGCTTGCCAGGCAAGTGCTTATTCTACTGAGCTATCTCCCTGGCCTTCTTTTTATTTAAGCATTTTAATAATGTTTCTGGCTCTCATGATGTAACATGTACTAAGGTGTCTGTATAAATTGCCATGAGCTGTGTGGCTTACAGCAGCACACTCTGGGGGCAGGGGATAGAGTTGCAAGGTCCCGGGTTCAATTCCTAGGACCACTCTGCCCCCTCCCCCAAGAAACAGTTCACTCGTATTCTCTTGTTCCTTCCCGGAGAGCCCGAAGGGAGAACAAAGCGAACCCTCCCCCGCCCCCACATCTCTGGCCCACCCCTCCTCCTCCCCTACTCGTGGCTGTCAGAATTCTGTCCACCTCTCAGCACACATGCAGTTATGTTTAGGATCCCATGATACTCCAGGGCAAGCTCGAGGGATCTGAAGTGGGATGGAAACAGGCCTGAACCCCTGGAGTCTTAGCATCGCGGAGAACTTTGGAAGTCAGGCCAAGTGCTGTGGCCTGGCCCAGGTGCAGTCCTCTTGGGGTTGACCCTGCTTGGGGGGCTCTTTGCCCTTGTGAAGTTGATGGCTGAGGCTTTAAGAAGCTTTGTGCTCTCCTTGCTTCTCCTGTTCCCGAGTCCTTGGACCAGGTTGCTGGTGTCCTATGTCTCTCATGACTCCCAGGACTTGCTTGTATTTTCTGTCCCCTTAACCTGGATATTTTTGGGTGCCCTTTTTTCCTGTTTATTATTCCACTATGATCATAATTTCAGAAACTGCATTCTGGTTTGAGAGTTTCAGTTTGATTCCTTTTAATATATTTCAATTCTCCATCTTGGATGTTTACTGAAATGCATTAGTAAAGATTACATGTGGCTGCGGTACTGTCTGATCATCCCTTTAATTACTTTTTATTTTTTAATGTATTTAACACAGGGTCTCACTACGTAGATCAGCCTCCCACGTGCGCCAGTGCGCCTGTCCCCGATGCGGTCTCCGCGTGCCCTGAGGGTGGGGCTGGGGCCGGCGCAGCGTGGTCATCTCTTTCTGTCATCTTTGCTTTTCTTGTTTCTGCTGCTGGAGATGCTGGCAGCTGTTGACTGAAATGTCAGGAATCACGTACAAGAGATGTTAAGACTCAGTGATATCACTGTCCTCCAGAGAGGGCTGGCCCTGTCCTCTGGAGTGGTAGCGGGTCACCCAGGGCCAGGCTGAGCCGAGCTGACCGCAGTCCGGAGCGAGCGTTGTGCGGCCGGTGGCTCGCCCTGGTGCTCCGGGGGTCCCAGCTGACGTGCCTGGTGCCTGCACCCGGTGTTCTCCAGGCACAAGATGCCGCAGAACATTCTGCTCTGTGTTTTACTGACTTTCTTAGGCTCTTAGCTTCTTGCTGTTCACAGCTGAGGAATTTGGCAAAGGGCTGCAGGGGAAACCTGTGGGTCAGACCTGCCAAAGCTTTGTCCCTCACTGGCCCCTAGAATTGGGACTACTGGGATCCTGGCCATCCCACCCTGCACTTTGCTCCGTGCTCAGCAGCTCTGCCTGGGTGCAGGTGTCTCACGTGTATCTTCCCGGGAGCACAGGACAGTGACAGGAAGCAGTCTGAGGGATTGGGCAGGCAGCCAAGAGCAGACGGCGCTGAGCACATTCCCAGGATCGTGTCACTTGGGTTGGGGGCACACACACACACACACACACACACACAATTTCTAGTTTCTTCTGAGTAAGTGGAAACCAAATTATAGGAATAGCTCAGGCACGGAAGGACGTAACTTCCAGTTCACAGGTGCAGCTATGTGTGAGGAGGCCAGCAGGGTGGGGAGGGATCGGAGGGGTGCCAGGAGCATGTGAGCGTTGTGCATGAAGCTCCTAAGTTTTAAGAGAGAAAACAAAGCTGTGCATGGTGGCGGACGCCTGTAATTCAGCACTCTGGGTGTCTGAGGAAGGAGGACCTCGAGTTTGAGCCCAACCCGGGCAGCTTAACAACTTCATGAGACGGTGTCTCAAAACTAAAGAATCAAAAGGGGGGTGTTGTTAGGGGTGTGACCTAGTACGAAAGCGGGGGGCAGGGGGGGAGGAAAGGAGAGACTTTATTGGCTTGCTTCTTACCTGATTCTGCCCATGAGGTTGCTGTACCTGTTATAGCCTGCTGCCTCTGTGTCCCAGGGTCTCCAGCTTGCCCTGGAGAGGTGTGTAGACTCTTCTGGTTCCTGGC
Source organism: Ctenomys sociabilis (assembly GCA_004027165.1). Lineage (NCBI taxonomy): Eukaryota > Metazoa > Chordata > Mammalia > Rodentia > Ctenomyidae > Ctenomys > Ctenomys sociabilis. The sequence goes on along the minus strand of PVKA01004088.1, from coordinate 38,574 downwards.
TCTGCACACCTTGGCTCTGTTCCCTGTCACCTTCATGCTCTCTCCCACTGGGCTCTTTTTGTTGTTGTTGTATTTTAGGGAAGGGTCTATAAGATGTTCAGGGTCTCACTCCTAGATCAAGAGCTGGGATTACAGGCACTTGCCTCCACACCCAGTCTCAATTGCCAGTCAGCACACCCAAGGGGCCAGCTGGCTCTTGTGCGTCCCCTGGGGGCTTACCCAGGTCTCTGCATCCCTTCAGCCAACCTCTTGGACACTCCCATTCTGTGGCCCGGAATCAGGAGTCAGCAGGCAGCTCCTGTTTGCTGCCTGAGCACCTGGTGCTGCTGGCCTGTGGCGCTGGGGAGAGTGTGCTTTCGAGTGGCAGGGAGCAGGTCTGATGGCAGCCAGTGTAGACCTCGCTTGCTGGTCTTTAGCCTGTTTCCTCCTCCAAGGACTCTTTGGTGGGAGGGCGGCTGGCTGCAGGTATCAGCCAGGATATTGGCTTCCTTGCTTAGGCTAAGGTCAAACAGCAGTGGCTGAACCTGAGAAGAAGCTCATGTCTGTTGTGCACAGTTCTGAGGCTGGGCACATGGGTCTGGACCGCCCTCACAGCCGCTCATCTGGGCACCCGAGTTCCTCAGGCCCATGTCCATGCCGCTCACTGAGGGCCGTCCCACCCGCATGACCAGAGCTGCTCCCAGCATGGCTCACTGCAGCCCGCAGGCTGGGCCTCACCCCACACCGGCTTTGCTCCCGGGCACATATGTGTCTCGTGGCCACACCTGTCTGCAGGGTAGGCTCTGGTTCCCACACCTCGCAGGCCTCACTCCTAGCCAGTGGAGGAAGAAGGGACACGGGGTGGGTCCAGCAGGTCTGGGCCCAGGAAAGAACCGGAGCAGGAGAGGTGCTGAGGTGCTAGGCAGTGCCAGCTGTCCTCGGGGTGCTCAGGGGCTGAGCTTGCCCCAGACTCTGTGAGTACTTGTGCGCTGGTATGCCCAGGATGTGAGAATTTTGGTGCCAAAGCTAGGGAAATCTCAGGCAAATGGGATGAGCTTATCACCCTTATTGGCTCTGGAGTTTTGGGGTGAAGGGTGAGGCCATGGGTATCAGGCTGGGCCTGTGACAGTTCCACGCTATCTTCCTCAGATTCGGTAAGCCTGGCCTATCAGCGGGTCCAGAAGGTGGACTGCACATCGCTGAGGCCGGTCCTCATCCTGGGGCCCCTGCTGGACGTGGTGAAGGAGATGCTGGTGAACGAGGCTCCTGGCAAGTTCTGCAGGTGCCCGCTAGGTAAGGAGCATCCCCTGTGCCCACAGGCATGTGCCTGTCCCTGTCCTCCCAACTCCCTGCCCATACATGGTGGGTGGCACCAGGGCAGACTTCAGGGTGTCCTAGAGCCCTGTGGATGCAGGTCTGACCTTCCTGGGGCTTCCAGTCCTGTGTCCTGGAGAGAGGGTGGTCACAGGGTTCTGACGCTGCTGGCCGCTGGTGACACTGGCTCCATGGCTTGCAGAGGTGATGAAGGCCTCCCAGCAGGCCATTGAGCGGGGCGTCAAGGACTGCCTGTTTGTGGACTACAAGCGGAGGAGCGGCCACTTTGATGTGACCACGGTGGCCTCGATAAAGGAGATCACAGAAAAGGTGCCGAGCTTTAGCCCAAGGTGGGGCTGGTGCTGTGGTTGCTGCTGTCAGTGGGCCTGGCCAGGCCAGGTCTCCCACTTCTGGGCTGGCCCTCCTTGTCCTCTGTGCTGCCACTCCATAACCAGCCAGTGGGTCCCCTGGCAAGGGGGTAGGCAATGCCCAAGTCTGGAGTACCTACCACCTCTCCCATGGGGTGGGGAGGGCGGCCTGGGGAGGGCTTTAAACCTGGGGCATCCTGGGTTGACGTCCCTGGCTGTACCTGCTGGAGTTCCTGGGGACAAGAAGCAGTCTTTCATTGGGTTGCTGCCCCCAGAAAGGTCAAAATGCGTCTGCTGAAGCTTTTGATGTCCTGGGATGCAGCTGCAGGTGTTGGTGGTGCAGACACCCAGGAGCCCAAGGTGGAGGGCGCATCGTAGGCTCTGGGCGCCATGGGGCATCCCCGTTAGGGGCTCCAAGGACTTCTTTTGCCACCTGGTTGTACGTGTGTGCATGGAGGCAGAGCTCTGACAGGGAAGGGACCCTTGGAGGTAGAAAAGAAGCCCCCTCCCCAGCCCCCTAGCGCTCACCTTGTGCCTGCCTGACCCCCAGAACCGGCACTGCCTCCTGGACATCGCCCCGCATGCCATCGAGCGGCTGCACCACATGCACATCTATCCCATCGTCCTTTTCATCCACTACAAGAGCGCCAAGCAGATCAAGTGCGTGCCGGGCCTTGCTGGTGGGATGCGCCCAGGGCTGGTGTGGCTCCTTCATCCCTGGTGTCCCTTACCCACACTCCCTTGCAGCTTGGGTGCCTCCATGGCCTCTGCACCCCATTTGGCTGGCCTTTCTCACTCTGTGTCATGAAGGCCAGGACAGCTGGGGACCTGGGCCTATTTGTCTCGCCCATGTCACTGAGACCCCCACTGTGCCTTTGCCTGTGCCGAGGCCAGTGGTGTCCATGCTGGGCTCCTGGAACTCAGCACGGAGCCTGGAGGCCATTCTTTATGGGGAAGTCTCCGTGGAGGAGGCATAAGAGTCAGTGTGTTTCCCTGACATCCCAACAGGGAGCAGAGAGACCCTGTCTACCTGAGGGACAAGGTGACACAGAGACATTCCAAAGAGCAGTTTGAGACAGCTCAGAAGATCGAGCAGGAGTATAGCAAGTACTTCACAGGTGGGTGCAGCCTGCGTAGGGACTGGGGGTGGTGGGTGCAGGGGCTTCCAGACACTGGTGTAGAGCAGATGGTGGCCCATCTTGCATTGCTAGCCAGGCTGGTGTCAGGCTTTCTGCAGCTCACATTAAGTCACTGTCTGGCCAGTCTGCCATAGTGCACATGCAGGGGCAGCTGTGTCCCAGAACTGGCGCCACACAGCCCAGTGTAGTGTCCCCCCAAACAGTGGGAACCTGAGAGGCCCCCACTCTCCCAGGGCAGGCTAGTTTGGCTATTCAGCTGGGGAAGAACAGCTGTACCTAGTTGCCTCTGTGCTACAGGATAAAGCAGCCCTGCGGCAGCCTGTGTCCAGCCCTGGGTACCACTCCACCCTCTGGCCTCCCAGCTCTTGGGTATAGTCATCTGCAGGAAGTTGGCACTGTCACAGAGCAGAAGACAGAGGTTTGAGGCCTATTTTGCAAGGTGGTGTAGCCTAGTGCAGCACTTCTTATAGGCAGCTGGTCCCAGGGACCCCACTTGGTCCTTCCTATGTTGTCATTTCCAGTTTTCTCAGCCCACAATTTTAGCCAAAACTATTGACTTTGCCTAGGGAAATGAAATTTAAAAGCTGATTATTTATTGACTCACCAGACATAAAAATTACACCCTCCTGTTTTTCGGAGCAGTCAGTGGACATAGCTGCTTTCTGGCTGCACCTTGTCGCAGGAGCAGGGCTCCTTTATTCTGCCCAGCACACCTGGTGTCTGCAGATGCAGGCCCTTGGCACCATCCCCAGGCAGGCCTTGGGCGCCGGGCACCTTAGATCCCCTTGCTTCCTGTGAGTTCTGCTGTTACGGACCGGCCAGCCTGGCGAGGGAGCCATTGCGGCAGGTCTCCAGGAAGGGACCAGCTCCTTCTCTTCTGGTCCAGTTTCCCACCAACAGAAGGGGTCAGCTGGGAATGGGCAGAACACCAAGCAGGCGCAAGCTGTACTCTGGGGGCTTCCCTGGAGGTGACAGTCTCTGTGTGGGTGTCTCTTTTGCAGCGGTCGTCCAGGGAGGACCCCTGTCGAGCATCTGCACTCAAATCTTGGCCATCGTCAGTCAAGAGCAGAGCAAAGCCCTGTGGATCCCAGCCAGCCCAATCTAGGAGCCTCCTGTTTGTTGGTGGGCAGCCTGGCTCGCTCTTCCTGAGACTGAACACAGGACACGTAGGAGGAAGGGTCTGCAACTGGGGCTGCGGGAGCACCTGCTGAGGACAAGAGTGCCAGGCTGGCACACTGCTCCACACACCTGTACTTTGAGACAAAACAAAACACAGAACTTGATGGAGGGGCCCAACACCCACCTTCCTGTAGCCAGCCGGTCAGATGCTGCACAGAAAACCCTCAGATCACAAGTTTACAAGCCTTTTCTAAGTATTTGGTTGTTTATGTTTACTTGAACGGCTCCATGTTGTGGGGCCCAGCCCCTGCCCCTCCCCCATCGCCACATTTCTTTGGTGTTGCTTCTGTTCCTGTCCTCAGCAAAACAACCCTGGGACCCCATGGGGGGTGCCTTGCTTCGGGAAGTTCCTGTCGGTGGGACCAGAGCTTTGACAGAGTCTCCGCTCCTTTAGTGGTACCTCTTCTGGAAGGACCTTGCTGCCGCAGGTGCTCAGACCACGGGTGGTGGCGGAGCCAGTGCCTTGGCAAGGCTGACTTGCTGGTGGCAGCGTTTCCCTCCTGCGCCCGCCCAGGAGGGCAGCTTTTCCTCACGGTTTCGCCGCTCGGCCTTGCCTTCCTGCCTCCCGTGGCCTCTCACTTCTTCTCCAGCTGCGTTCATTGTCAAGCATCTGTCTGGTGTCTGGTCCGCCAGGGCTGTGTGGGTGCTCAGTGACACAGTGGGATCCAGGCAGATGGGTGTCCCTGGCTGCCCCTGGGTTCTGGGAGTCTCAGCAGCCGCCCTCAGTGCTGTTGCAGGCTGATCCTTACCCTTGGTGCAGCATGGCAGGTATATCCATTCTTTCTGATAGGAAGACATTTATGTTTCTGACTTTGAGTTGAGCATTTTTAGGAAAAGCGTAATGGTTAGTGTCATTGCTGTTGAGAATCTAAAAAGCAAACCCGGGATATCTTGGTGATCTTTGTTAAAATGCTAATGGCGTGAACCTGGCCCAATGAGGATGTCTTCAGTCTGTACTGGGTTTCATCTGTTTTTCTTCTTTTCTTTTTGCACTTCTTGTGCCAGATATGTCTGGCCACAGATCTGATGTGGTTTACCCTTCAACTGTGTCCTGTTAATCGGTACTGTGCCAGGCTCCGTGTGTCACTGGGGTAGGACCTATATTTTAATACTGTTCCTAACGTTTCATTTTACTAGCAAGAAATCTTTGATTTCATTTTATCCTTTGTAATTTTAGACACTAGATTGTAGTTTAGCCATTGCTGACATTTTTTTAAAAAGGGATATATTTTCTTGCACAGTTCAAAAAAAGAGACAAGTTTTGGTCCTCAACCCTGTCCTCTGTTTTACAGGTACAAGTTTTCTAGCTCAGCCAGCTGTGAGGGTGCCCTCCAGCTGTGCCTACGCACCCTGGGGCGGGCTGAACAGGGATGTGGGCGGGCGGGCGGTACGGATCTGACAGCCCGGGGTGTTCTGTACTAAATCATTACTTTGTACCGGAAGTTAAAGAGTTTAGTACAACAACAAATAAAGGTCAATTTCTGTAATTGCCTGGCCCTTGACTGTCCTTTACCCCTGAGCAGCAAAGCTAGAGCTTCCCTGTAGCAGCAGCAGGGGGCAGCAGGTGGCTGGATTGGCCTGTGGAGAGTGGCTTTCCTGCCCTTGGGGTGGTTGGAAGTCTGTGTCCCGCTGTGCACACCTCTGTTCCCATCTGCCCTTCTGCGTGCCACCCAGTGAGAATGAAATGCCAAGCGGGCTGGGCTGAGCACAGGAATGTCCCACGCAGGGTCTTGGCTAAGGTCTCTGGTGCAGAGGATCCACCTGGCTTGGTACAGTGCTTTGAGTCCCCAGAGCCTCCTGGTGTGACATCCTATAGCCCTACAGCGTGCTGGAAGCAGCCTGCTGGGGCTGCAAGGCTGAGTTCGGGTGACACCTGTAGGCGTGGGAAGCCCTGTCCCTCTGCTATGGCTCAGAGGGCCTCGGGGCACGGTGTTCTGCCACAGCCCTGTGCTAATGTGGCGACCAGGTGCAGACTCAAGTGTCACCCACCGGGCCGCAGAGGTCTGCAGGACTCTGGCAGTTGGGGTGGGAAGATGTGCACAGCCCCAGCCCTGCCCATGCCTCCTGGAAAGCCCAACCCTGGGGTATCTGGGGGCTGCAGCCACTCCACAGGTTACAAGGCACCCACCCGGCAAAGGGAGGCAATGTGTCTTGGTTTTAGGAGCGATTTCTCTTAAGGACTCGGTGATGACGCCTGTATGGTTCCTTCTCTGGTGCAAAAGAGAAATGGGAGAAAAGTAAAGGCATGCTCTTTATTGCCCGCCACAGAAGAGCTGCCGAAGAGAAGCAAGGTCCCTTGGGAAGGAAGCAAGCTGTCGAGGAACTTATGAGGCTGGAGCTTGTGAGGCCCCTAGGGTGGGATAACCGGCGTCGTCGAGTGGGGGAGGCCCGGTGTACAGGAGAAACGAAATTCCTCTGGTGAACCCCGGGAGGAAGTCAGTCGGAGCGGCTCCTCCTCGGTTGCGGGATCCCTGCGCCGCGCTGACCCGCCACCGGGGGGCGCTGCCTGGGTGCAGACCCCTTGGTGCTGCAACTTCATAGTCCCAGCTTAGACTGTTCTGCCTGCATTTGCCACATTTTCTACAGGCAACTTGCCTTTTTGACGTGGAGGCCAGTTAGGCCCCTGAGTTCACACCCTGAGATCGACGGGGCAGAGGTCCACGGGCATCGTTGTTGTGGTTAGTTGTGGTGTCAACTAGAATAGTTGCCTGGCTGATTGGCTTAGCGCAGCTCGGGGTGTGCTCACCTGCTGGAGAAGGAAGACCGGTCCTGGGTGTGGGGGACGCCGGCCGGCAGAGTGGTTGCCTGGATGGAATAAGAAGGGAGAGGAGGAGGAGGCTTTGTCACTGCTCCTTCAGGGCAGCTCCAGTCTTCACCACGGCCTAGGGACCTCCCAGCAGAGAGCCTTCAGCCTTAAGGGTGGCACTGACCCTTCAGCTTCCTGACAGGGAGTCATGTGGACTCTACAGTGTGCCCCCGTTCTCAGCTCTAGCGTGCAGGTGGGCCTTCGTGTGCTTCCGCATTTGCCTATACAGGCAGCTGTTGTAAGCGTGCCCTGTAAATCCACCTACATGTATAGTTCGTCAGAGATCAGTTCCTGTGGTGAACCCGGATATGTTCATCAGTGCCAACGATGAAGAGAAACAGGGAAGAAGCCACTGCCTGAGGTAAAATTGGGTGGCCATGAGTTAATGGTACGGCTAAGCTCTCTGAGGAAATAGTTGACCTAGGCCATGTACAGGTATAAGTATCCTGCAATGTCAGTAGGACATGAGTGACTTGGAAAGTCCCTCTGCTCACTCCTTCCCACTGTTTACCCCCAACTTCTGTGTTAAACTCCTGCTTCTGTAGCCATGCCTACAACAGATTGTCAATACAAGGTTTGCCCTGTACAATAATGGTATAGGAGCAAAAGCCAGATCTTATTTGGGGCTCTCAGGTGGACACTGGTACCTCACATGACCCCAGAAAATAAAGTCCCCCTTTTCTCCCACACTGCGTGTCTGGGTGGCTTGGTTCAGGCTCCTGTTGATCTTGCTTTATTTTATTCCCTGATGGGAAATGTTGGGACCTAACCCAACCACCCGTGGCGGATTGCCTTCCCCGCAGAGGATGCAGGGAGCTGGGCCAGCTGGGGCAGAACATTCCCTCCCTGGTCCTGTGGGAGACTACCCCGCCAACTGAGGGCCAGCTGGCTGGCTGAGGAAGGTTTACAGGGACAGGACTGAGCGGCACTTGGCAGAAGTTGGGACCAGACCCCTGATTTTTAAGGAGATAAAAACAGGGTCTTCATCGATGTGGGAGACCACCATGCTGCCCTTTCCTGAAAATCAAAGCCCTTGGCATAGCCTGTCCCTGACCTCTCCTTCACCTGTTTACTGAGACAGGTACAGCTGGCTGCACGGAAACAGCTGTTTGGCAGTAGAAGCGCGAGCCTTGGTACATTGGAGCTGTCTGTGCCGCCCTGCTAATTGGAGTCTTCGTGCCTGGTGCGGCTACAGAATCTTTTTTGCTGTGCACTCTGCCCCACCTCCAGCCACCTCCTGATGGATCTCAATAAGAGCCAGGAGCTTTTGGAGACCAGGCCTTTTGTTCTGCAGAGAACTTTGGGTCATCCTGGAGCTCAGCTGCAGAACACTTTTCTTTTGTATGGATGGGGGCGGGGCTGATGCCCTCAGAGGGAGACCATACAGAGGGAGGCCTACGCAAAGGTCTCCAGAGAGGACTGATCCTCCTGTTCCCCAGCTAACTGTGACAAAACTGGAGCACCGTAGGCTGTGGTGGGCAGGTGGGAGTGCTGTGCAGTGTGTGATATGAACCTGTGTGAAAGAGACGAACAGTGCGCTCCCAACTCTGGGTTGGGTACACGGGGCCAAGCACATTGTGTCTTCCAGTGGTCTTCCTCTGTGGGTGGCAGGAGTCATAGGAAGAAATGAGAATAAGCTAATGCCATTAGAGGTTGTGATTAAAATTTTTAAAAAGGAATTTATTGGAGACTATGGGCAGATTCTCTCCTGGGAAACCCCATATGCTCTGTGAGGTGGAGTGGCCATCCTTCCAGGTTGGGTGGTCTACCCAGGGCTCACGGTTTGTCGGGTTGTTGCCAGAGATCTCAGATACTCAAATCAGTCTCCGTCTGTGGACTCATAGTTGCAGCTAATGATTTGGCTCCTCCCTTGTTGAGGGAGCCCCACTCTTGAGATCTGGTTGCTACCACGGCCCACTCAAATGCCCCTCCAAACCCTGTCCTCTCAGGGGGGTTCTTGTAGGATCCCCTTCTGGATCAGCCACCCCCTCATACACAGGGGACACTGGCAGAAAGTTGCAAGCAGAGGCCTTCAGCTCTTCCTGCGTCCAGCCCTGAGGCTGCCCAGTGCCAACACCTATGTGCCACTCCTAAACCCTGCAAGACCTGGGTAGGTTCAGAGGCACCACCTCTGGGTTCATGGGTGACAAGAGGCCCAGGGGCCCCTGAAGTGCACAGTGGAGCTGCAAGGCAGAGGCTGGGCTGCCTTGTCTGCCCAGAAGACGACAGGTGACAATGGTCAAGTATAACGCGCATGGGCAGGAACAGCAGGGCTAGCCCACGGCTTTCAGTACATATTCTGTGGCAGCAGGAAACCCAGGAGCAGAGCAGGCCTCAAAGTGGCTGGGTGTGCAGAACAAGGCTGCTATCTGGATGTGAAGCAGAATGCCAATGGCCGCTTCCTCAGGACCGAGAGGTGGCTGTGGGCTGCTTCAAGAGCCGCCCTCCACTGACCGTGGTGGTCACTGCCGGGGCTCTGCACCTCGCTGTGTAACTTCATCAAACAGTAAGCACAGCTGGGCCCCACAGGGGAGCAGCTGGTGGCGGGCGCAGAGCGGGGCAACGGCCCACAGCCCACAGTCAGGAAACCTCACAGCTGCTTCCTGCACACTTGCTAGTGACAGTGGCCTCTGCGCAGGGCCCCAGCCTGGGCCTGCCTGGATGGAGCTACCAGAGGGCATCTGAGGGGCTGGATGGATGACACAGGCTCCCAACAGTCAAGTGTGTCTGCCCACTTGGTCCCTGGTTGGTACAGGTGGCTAAATTCTGCTTGGCCGGTATTCTACATCGCCCCATGGGCTGCCCCAACAAAACAGATTGGTTTGTTTGGCGCTGTGTCATTTGTACCCAGTCAACCCTAAAATCACCCTTTTTTTCATAGGCTCCAGAGCCTATGAAAAAAAGTTTTGAAAATAGAATCTTAGACAGGGCTAGGCCAGGCATGGTGGTGCATGCCTATAACCCAGCACTCAAGAGGCTGAGGCAGGAGGATCATTTAGTGAGTCTGAGACAAGCCTAGCCTACAAAGTAAGCCCAGGGCCAGCCTGAACTGCACAGTGAGACCCTGTCTCAAAAAAGACAGGGCTACAAATCTTGGCCACAAGACAGGACTCACCTAGGTCCATGCCTCAGTCACCGTCCTCCAGACATGATGCATTTCTCCCAACACAGGCTGTTCCCCTCAGGAGAGTCTGTATGCCAGGCCTCCTCCCACCCTAAGAGGGATGGCTCACCCAGGAAGAGCGGTAGGGAGCTCTTCCCTAAACAACTGAGCAAAGGTCTCCCAAGACAGCTGCTTAGACCCGAGAGAGAGCCGCCGGTAACATATCTAACTCCTCATCCCCCTTCTCTCTTGGATACTTAACCTGGGCACAAGACTGACATCAGGAGAACCCCAAGCTGAGATAGAAGGGGCCACTAACAATCTTTTTGACCATCCACATGGCAATCTGAGGGAAGGAATCCCCAAATGGATCCACCAGAGTGGAAGTAAAAGGCAGCGACTCCAGGGAGGGGCTGCTCCACGGTGACACCAAAATCATCCTGACCAGTAGGAGACCCTTATCCAGCCGAAGGATGCCATCTATGATCTCAGGAACATCGATGAGAGACGCAGCCCTGCTCTAGTCCCACGGGAGGCTGATTAGTCTATGCACTGCGGAAGGCTGAGGCCGCAGCTCTTTGGCGGGCACCTTCCTTTGAGGCTATGTCCCTCCCTTGTCTTTAACTGCCCTTGGGTCTCTAACCTTATTCTATTCCTCAGCCCTCACTGAGACCACCTCAGCCAATTGGAAATGCAGGGAAGGGGGTCTGCTGGCCCCCTCTTTTGGTTAAGATGTTTAGCTGGTATTATCCACTTTTACAGGGGGTCCCCACCTTTTCCATGCCAAAAATTGAGTATGTACTGGGGACTCTGCCAGGGACAGATGACAGCTATTACCCTGGTTTGCAGATAACCTGGGCAAAAAGCTTAGTTAAGACTGTTGTGCTCTTTCACATCTATTGTGTCTGTGATCAACAGACTATAGGAATTTATGCTCAGTCTAGTGCATATAAGATCTGTAAGTCCACGGACAGTGCCCCCCCCAGACTGAAACCATTTAGAAATTTGGTTTGTTTGTTTGTATTTTAGGGAAGGGTCTACAGGGTGTTCAGGGTCTCACTACTAGATCAGTGTCATAGTGATCTGCCTGTTTACAGCCTCCCAAGAGCTGGGATTACAGGGTGTGTCACCATGCTCAGTCTCAATTGCCCAGTCTCAGCCTGCTGATGGGGGGGGTGATGGATTGAACCCCCAGCCTCTGCACCTGCTTGCAAGGCTGTACTCCACGGAGCTATTTGGCCAGTCTACTTAGAAATTTGAACTCCAGAAAGTAAATAGTTGGGAGATAAGCTAGGACGCCTGATGAACAAGATTGAGAGGACAAAACCTAAGAGCTCAGTGGCCACATGGCCAGATGCCTGTACAGCTATGATGCCATGCAACCCCCTGCTTTAACTCACCTCCCGACTTGAGAAGGGGAGCACAAAATGGTGAAAAAGCAAGACTAATGTGAACCACTTAGCCCAGCTCCCAGGCCTGAACTACAAATGAGAAAACATGCCTGCCACTGTCCCTCGGTCCGACCCAAGGGCTGTGCTGATCTGTGGGACTAGAGCCTGTGGCAGCTCCCAGCACATTGGGTGGGAGGCCACGTCTTGGGCCCTGTCACACCTCCCTTCTTCCTCCTGCCTTTATAACGGGGATTGGAAGCTGCGTGCTATACTCTTGCTCCTGTGAGAATAGGCGTGTGACCAAAGGTGATTAAAAAGATGATAAATGGTTACCAAGAAATAATAATCCAATGCTATGGGCTGAAAATAAGATGTGGGGACATCAAACCCCCATTTATACGTTAAACAGACTACAGGCTATACTAGAAAGTATAACCAGTGAAGTTACTTGTGTGCCAGATCTCTTCACTAACTGACAGACAAAGATTCAAAATGCCGTATATCAAAATAGATGAACACTATTTTGAAGACTAGACTTCTTACTAGGTAGGTAGGAGGAGTTGGCAGGGAGTTCAGGTTGACCAATATTGTTACCTTCAAATAGATAATCAAGGATGGATAATAGAAAAAGAAATCGCTAAGCAGATGGGAGCGTTAGCCCACAAACGGTCTGGAAAAGGATAAAATCTGGAAAAAATATTTGGAAGCTTTTTATCTTGAAGTGGTTTCATTTTTATGTATTTGGTACAGGGTCTTGCATGCAGCTTGGACTCACAGTAAGCCTCCTGTCTCAGTCTCCTCAGTGCTGGGATTATAGGTGTGCACCACCACTCCCGGTCTAGGTAGCTGGCTTAGCGCGCCCTGGGGCGAGGCTTTAGGTGGTTTTAAAACCATGGTGAGAGGATTCATTGCTATCATAGTCTTATTTGTCTGTCCCCTGTCTGTTATGGTGACAATGTCAGTCATAAACTCTCCCGTATTATGTGAGCTAAAAGATGTCAGTCTACACAGGACTATGTAAATGTGGATATTGGTCAGACAGACATGATGAGAAAAATTAATATAAAAGGTGAGGGTCTCCAGAAGAGCTTCAAAGTGGAGACAGAGAGGAAACCACCTCCCGAGGTAAAGTTAGGCAGCTATGGATTGACAGCACAGCTGAGCTCCCTGAGGAAAACAACAGTTCAGACCTTGTCCATGCACAGGCACAGCTGTAACACAAGGTCAGCAGAGCATAATAGGCTTGGACAGTTTCCGCAGACCTCTCTGCTCACCTCTTCGCACTTCTACCCCCCCCTTGTTTCACTCCTGCTTCTGTAACCATGCCTGTCAACAGGTGCCAATTCAAGGTTGCCCTGCAAAGTAGGAATGGTATAAAAGTGAGAGCCAGACCCTATTTGGGGCTCTCAGGTGGGTACTGGTACCCCACGGGACACTGGCAAATAAAGCCATCTGTTTCTGCTCCATGGCTGGATGGCTTCGTTTGGGGCCCTATCTATCTCCTGCTTCAAAACAAGGACAAGCCTTGTGGTGGCCTGCGTGGTGGCACAGGCCTGTAATCCCAGCACTCGGAAGGCTGAGGTAGGAGGACTGTTGTGAGTTCGAGACCAGCCTGAGCTACAAAAGTGAGCTTAAGGCCAGCCTGAACTGCATAGTGAGACCCTGTCTCAAAAAGAAAAAAAAAAAAAGGGACAAGCAGGAGAGACTAGAGAGTAGGCATAAACTCAAAATCAGGTGCACAGGCTGGTGTTGGTGTGTGAATCCTGAGGGGGAGCTCGGACAGGACCAGGCCCAGCTGTCTCCTCCACTGATTTTCAGGCCTGCTGGGCCCCCACCCTTACCTGGCTCGTCACACCCTTTCTTTCACCAGTCATCATCATCCGGAATGATCTCTGGTCTCTTCCTGCTTCCCCACTTCACTCGTGTCCATCCCTGTCG
>PVKA01004088.1:0-25257 GCA_004027165.1 Ctenomys sociabilis | reverse complement strand
AGGCTGCGCTGAGGAGAGAGCTCTGCCACTCCTTATGAAGATGAGGGCCCCACCAGCTCAGTCCCACCTTTTCTTTGAAGCAAGCACAGGCCTCACATAGAATTCAGTAATCATTTCCTGCTCCGTAAATTTGACCCCAAAAGTAGATTTCTTCAGTATAGGGAGCTTTTTTCCAAACATGGCGTCAGGCATCCACTTAGCGATGTGAGGAAGACACAGGGCTGCCAACATCGGTCAAAGCCTGCCAGAGAGGACTGAGAGCAGACCCCGCCTTCCCTGAGAGCTTACAGGAGCCCTTCCTGGGGCAGCTTGTGCCTCGGGAGAGCTACGGCAGTGACACGCCCCAGGTGCGTCGGGTCTCTCCCACTGCGAGAATTCAGTGGATAACTATGACTGAGCTCAGTCAGCTCTGAGGGCCTCGCCGGCCGAGCACTCCGGGCTCACTCAGCAGTCCGTGAGCGCGGTAGCGCCACTCACGCTCCAGGCCTGGGGTGGCTGAGAGGGCTGGCAGGGGCTGCGGAAGCTGGAGGGACAGAGTCCAAAGCCGAGACAGAGCCTGTGCCAATCAGGCATCACAAGGGCCAGAGGAGATTGTAGGCCAGCGGACTTAGCTCTTTATTCCCCTCCCCTGCGCCTCTCGGTCCCCTTCGCACTCGTGAAAGATCTTTTTCCTATTGCCTGTTTTTTGAATGGTTTATACTGGGGTTTCTCATATAAGAGAAGCCATGTGATCGGCAGCATGGTCTCAGGTAGCATCCATTTTTCTACAGATGAATGAATTTATCCTTCTTTCTGGCAAAGTAGTACTCCATTGTTCATCCTTCATTTTAGGTATGTGCCTGCCCACGAAGATGAAAGTAAACATTATATATTGCAAACATGTATAATAAAGAAGTGGGAAAGCACAAACTACAAAAGAAAATTATTTAATGAAGGGCTGAACGATGTAGAGTCAGTCCTTTAAAAAGTGAACAGATACTCAGTTCAGCCAGGGGGCAGAGCGAATGGATGGGAGTCTGAGAAACAAAGGCCTGTGTGGTAGCGGGTGCTTACCAATTCAGACAGCGTGTGAGCCATGCCATTTTCAACTTGCTAGCAGTTTCATTATACAAAGTAAAAAATAAGTTTTTAAAAAATAGGCCCAGAGCACGTGGACACAGCTGCTCCGTGAGGCAGGGTGAGGCACACCGAGGGCGCGCAGTCCGCCCGGAGCCAGCGGCGGAACCAGCCGAGCTGCAGCGTGCGGACGGCGAGCCCGAGGGTGGCGCTGTCACCAGACGCTGCGGTCCCCAGGTGCTCTGATGGGATGCCAGGTGCTGTGCTGTCGCTGCCGCCACCACGCCCCGCCTTGGGCACCTCCTTTCTGCGATCCAGGCGAGGGTGGCCTCCTTTGCGGGCCCGCTTCTCTCGGGTGCCCCAAGGCACGCCTGGCCGCGTGAGCCCCCGTGTAACTCCAGCAGCCTACAGGTAGTGCTGCTCAGGAGCGACATTTGTGCAGCCAGCAGCTGGTGGTTATGTGCGTGCCATGTAATTCCCCAGGACGCTCTGTCTCAGCCTGGGAGAAGCAGGACCCGCAGGGGCCCGCGGCACTGCTGGCGGCCGACAGAGTCAGGGCACGTGCTGGGCGCTGGGGCAGAGTCCCGCTTGCTGTTTCTGCACTCGGACTTCCGTGGTATTTGGAGACACAGCTGACCTGGAGAGCGGGGTGCGTCTGCCCCTGCCGGTTCAAACCCCGTGGATGTAAGAGCCAACCAGGGTCACCTTAAGGCCGCCACAGGAAGTCCGCTGGTGCTGTCCTCCGGTCTCTCTTCCCTGCTACAGGTCAGACTTGCTCTCTAAATCTGGAGCCAGCTTTTCTTGGTACCTCACCTCCATT
Source organism: Ctenomys sociabilis (assembly GCA_004027165.1). Classification (NCBI taxonomy): domain Eukaryota; kingdom Metazoa; phylum Chordata; class Mammalia; order Rodentia; family Ctenomyidae; genus Ctenomys; species Ctenomys sociabilis. The sequence continues at coordinate 23,381 of PVKA01004088.1, read as the reverse complement.
TTCCTGACTTGACATTTCCCCTCTCTCCTTGAGTGGGTGTCTTACCTTTGAGGAAGACAAAGGATTAGCCCCACTGGATTCTACAGAAACGTGGCTGGGTTTCCCTGCTCCAAGCACGGCTTTAGGAAAAATCTGTGTTAAACAAGCAAAGTCAGAGTGTATCTCCATGTTATGTGTCTGGATGAAGAGTCTGGGAGCAGGCAGAGGCCCGGATAGGCAGTCCAGAAGAGCTGCATGAGCCTCCAAGGTCCTTCCTGCTGCTTTCCTGATCTCAGGCCCCCCTAGCAAGCTGCCTGAGCTTGTGTCTATGCTGTATTACTTCTGGAGAGAAAAGAAACGTGTCGTTTTAGGAAGCCTCTCACAGAGGTTCTCTGCTCCGAGCGAAGAAACCGCCAATCCTATCTTCCCCTACTCCTGAGCGGGCCTGAGGCAGAGGTGCCACGCGCTAAGAGACTACGGTGGGGAGTGCAGAGGGCGGGGCACCACCCCTGCGGCAGGGGGAGGGCTGTGGAGAACGTGGACGGCACTGAGGTGCACCTACGATGGCCCAGGAAGAAAACGGGATCCAAGGCTTCTGCTCCTGGCCCGGCAGAGATGTTCTGCGGCTGCCGCCTCCCCACGGAGACACGGAAGTGCTTGGGCCAAGGCCATGTGCCGAACGCTGATCAGTGTGAAGGCTACCTGCTAATAATTAGAGTGAAGGTAGTGTATGTGTGACTTTGGTATTTTATGAGCATGTATTTTTCTTGAGATTTGGGTTTTACATTTTTTTTCTGTTGGAAACATATTATGTATCTTTATAAGCATAATTTCTAAAGTCTTTACTCTCTTAATGTGCTTTTTAAAACTGGGTTTTTAAGGGCCAGTGAGATAGCTCAGTAGACTAAGTGCCTGCTTAGGCAAGCACAGGGACTGGGGTTCATCCCTAGTACCACAGGCTGTGCTGGCCCTGTCCCCAGATGCACTGAGTCAGCCACAAAGACCCAGCATGGTGGTGTACACCTATAATCCCAAAGCTGGGGAGGCTGGAAACAGAAGAATCATTGTGAGTCCCAGCTGCACAGTGAGACCCTGTAGCAAATATACTAAAAAACAAAACAAAATGTTTAGGCTTTTTATGATAAATAAATATTCTATTATTTCTCAGGGCTATCAGGTCTGGACTAAGCAAGTCATTTTCCAGGAAGCTGTTGCTTCAAGGTAATCTTCATTTGTAATACATTCCATTGTTTGTTTAAAAGCAAGATTCTCAGAACTGACTCTGAAAGGTGCATGTCATGTCATGTCACATGGAAACCCAAATAACTCCCCTTTAAAAAGAGAAGGATGGGACCAGTCAAAATGACTCTGGGCTGTCTTGGGAAGGAGTCCTGCTGTTGAGAGAAGAGCTGCAGGACCCCCAATATCCCCATCAATCTGAGAAGGAAGGTCCAGGAATTGGGGAACAAGATAGTATTGCCCTCTGTGTCAAAGGAGTGCTGGGGCCGGACTGGCACCTTTTGTTCCTGTAACACTAGGGTCGCTTTCCTTCCACGCTGTGTTGGGTGGATTGTCCACTACTCTCAATCCTGCTGCTTACCCCTGGTGGCCCTGCTGTTTTATGACAAAACCCGGCACTACACGGGCACATGAAGGCAGCTCAGGAGTGGTCAGTGTGTGAATGTGTTCCTGACATGTTTGTCAGCATTGCAGTATCTGCAGAGCAGCTGCTTGCCAACGCAATCCCATGGGGGAGGGTTCAGCTTGTGGGGTGTCCGGCCCTACGCAGGGGCTGACCAGCTCTGACGTTCCTGTGTGTGCTCCCAGGGAAGGAACTGGCTGAGCAAGCCGAGACGGTGGCTGCCCCTGTGCAGGCGACAGCAGCCAGGCCAGTTGGGGCACCCAGACTAGTGTGTGGATGGGAAGTGGCACAGATGTGGAGCCGTTGCCAGCCACAGCAGAGAGGCCGAGAAGGCCCTCAGAAACCTGGACTCAGGTGCCAGCCTACAGAAATTTAAACTTATCTGACAACTCTCTCAATGTTTTGAGAAGTCACTTAGTAGAAAAAGAAACACATCATCACAGGTTGGAGTCAAAGCTCCAGAAGACATCAAGAGCTAAAACCATACTACTTAGCTCACAGGGTGGAGCCCAGGACAGGAAAGATATCCCTGGTACCCTCAGGCTTATTAACATAATCAGGACAGTACTATCAACAGTAAAGAAAATCAAAGATCCAGGTATGATGGTTCTTCAGCACATAGAAGGCTGAGGCAGGAGGATCGCTACAAGCTTGAGGCCACCTTAGACTACATAGTGAGTTCAAGGCCAGCCCGAAATATACAGCAACACCTTGTCTCAATAAATAAACAAATAAATAAATCCAGAGGCTCATACTAGGAATGAGTGGAGACTATTTCTCAGCTCTTGTGGCTTTGCCTACTGCAGGCTGCCGATGAAGGGCCAGGTGGAAGCTGGCCTTCTTTCACACCTGTGATGGGGGCAGGGAGGAGTGAAGATCTCAGGAGACCTGGAGAGCCTCCAGGTCCAGCAGAGCTCTCTGTGGGAAGATTTGGTGGTCTGGTGGCTGCAGAATACCTTTTTCCCCTGGCCAGGCTCCACCATGCTGCTCCTTTTCCCTTCGTGGTCTTGCTGGGCTGCAGTGTGCTGCTTCCCTTTCTGCCTCACCACTGGGCGACTCTCCCTTCAGCCCCCTGCCATGCCATCTGTGTCAGGGAGCGCTGCTGTCTAGGCAGTAGGTATCTTTTCAGGGATGATTTCCAAGCAGCATTCATCTTTTATCAAAATGCTGTTACTCTTTGCTGTATCTGCTTCCTCTTCAGTGGGGCCTTCCCCTTGGTCCCAGCTCTGAGGAACCCTGACACACTGGCAGCTGTCTCGTCACCAGATCAGCCAGGGGAGTTCACCTGAGACCCAGGCAGGCTGAAGAAGAGATGGAAGTGGTACAAATGCCTAAGCACGTTCATTCATTTATTTCCAGTAGCTCAGCTCAGCTGCGTGCACTCACATGGCATCTTCAAGCCCCCACATACTCATTCTTGAAGCGGTCCTTGGGTGCTTTGTCTCCCCTACAGCACTTGTGGCAGTGCATGTTTATTTTAAAATATACAATAGTGTCACCACCTTCCCTATGTAGGTCTTTGACACTGCCAGCGTCAACCTCGACCAAGAAGTGATTCGTGCTGGAGCACCGGCAGCTGCCTGTGCTGGGGGCTCTTCTGACCCACACCCACTGCCTCCCAGATTCCTCCCCAAAGTATCACCGTTGAGCCTTTCCACATTTCCCTACACGTAGCATTTGACATGTTCCTTCTTTTTCACAGAACACAGTACAGGAGTACTGACTCAGTGAAGTTACTCCTCAGGAAGGCCATGAAGATGTTCAGGGTGGAAAGAGTGCAGAGACCAAATCAATGGCCTGGAGGTAGGAAGGTTTTCTAAGTCAGGAGGGTGTGAGGATTCAAAGGCCATCGTGAGGGAGCCCTACCATGTGCTAACCAGGTTCTGGAGCAAGGAGGGAATGGGTGCATAAGAGCAAGCAGGATGCCTTGGGGATATGTAGCTTATCTGCACTTTCTCTTTGTTTTTGGTTCTGTTTTCATTTTTGAGAGTAGGAAATATAGTTAGAAAAACAATGTCAAGTTATTTTGTGGAGAGCAACACAAGTAACACTATTCTGCACCTGAGGGCTGCTTGTGGAGTGTTCCACCACAGAAGATGCCGTCTCTGCCCTGGCCACGACAGACTGGTTTCTTATGGCCTTCCAGGAGGTAGAGACAATTAGCTGGGATTCAGCAAGGGAGTGTCCATGTGGCATGTCTGGTTCCTTACATATTTCTCCGATATTACGTTATGAGCCTGGTGTGGTGGGCGAGGTGGTTCCCAGGCCAAAGGAGGAGCTCCCAGAGGGAAGGGCGCCAACTGTATGGATCATGTCTAGGTGTCCCCCTAGAACGGTCACATGGTTATAGGAGGGGCTTTGCTGAGGTGGAAGGATCTAGAGTGTGTGATGGTGGCAGAAAGGGTACGTGGCTACCTAAGCATCTCATGGGTTGATTGCAAACAATTCTAGGCGTGGATGGTGCAAAGGCCCAGCTGGACATGAGTGCACTGCCCTGGTACAAGTATACAGCCTGACAGAGCGTAAGGGTTACCAAGAGGGCTGTTGTTGCTGCTTGCTGCCACCGAGGCTTCCTGTCTCCTACCTTCCGTGGCATGAATGCTTTTCTCCTCCTCTGCGATGCCCCTCTGCCATGCGCTCTGCCTTGGAGTCAGCCAACTGTAGACTGAAACCTCTACCAACTGTGAGCCAAAAGAAACAGCTCTTCCTCTAACTTTAGGTGTCGGGTATTTTGTCCTAGCAACAGAAAGGTCATTTAAGATACCATCAAATATTCTCACATGCCCTGAAAGGGAAGGGGAAGAGTGGGTCGTAGTCATTCCCAAGGGGAAGCTGTAGTGGCTTCCAGTGGAGACCAGGAGAAGAAGGGGAGCCAGAGACTCCACGCAGTTGAAGGGAGGTGGGCACAGGAGTTGGGGTACCATCCCAGGGATGCGCTGTGAGCTGTGACCCAAAGAAGCCTGGGAGATAAAAGAGCTGGCCCCAGCGGTTCTGTGTGCTGCAAGCCTCCATGGAACAGACTGTTAGTATTTGTAGGAAGCCTAATGTGGGCCAGGTGCCACACTGGGGGGCTGTCACACAGGATCTATTTTCTCAAAAGTATCATTTTTTTAAAATGGTCACTATCTGTAACATTATTTAAATGAAAATTAAACCCATTTTTATTTTTATTTATTATGTTTGTTTTTATGTATCTGGTACAGGGTTTATAGGGTGTACAGGGTCTCACTACACCGATCAGACTTGCAGTAATTTTCCTGTGTTCAGCCTCCCAAGTGCTGGAATTATAGGCATAGGCTACCACACCCAGTGTCAATCATCACGAGACATTATGTTTTGATATATTGAGCCAAATATGCAAAACTTGACTTAAAATTATATGCATGGAGATATTTATTAAGATAAATCCTGGGCGAAGAGCTAAACCTCTTCTTATATTAACTACTTGTGTTGGCCTCCGGGAAAACATCCAGGCAGCGGTCAGTGGGAGAGTCACAGAGCGCGTGCGTGGTCAGGACTCCACGAGAGCACACCCATTCCCACCTTCACTGTGGCCATGCTTCGTGTCAAGACGGAAGCAGACACTCAGAGCAGCACCGCCTCTCAGCCCCCACTCTAGTGGAGCCAGGGAGGCAGGCACTGTCACTTGCCTTTTGCAGAATCCCAAGGGTACCGAACGGAGATTCAGGTGTCCTCAGAACAAGAGGCTGTTGGTGTGGCAGAGCTGTAGGCAGCTAACCCGGGGCATGTTAAGCTGTGTGACTGGCTGGAAGAGCAGCTTTGATCTTCTCAGATACCCTTATTAAATTTTTGCAGGGGCAAAAGTTAGGGAAGCTGGCAGATATTGATGCAGTCCTGGTCATATGGGGCTCAGTCATTTAACCTCCTGCAAGCTGTAGGGCAGAGTCCAGCGTCTGTGTGTGGGCTGGCAATAGTCGGGGCATCCAAGACCTCCTTGTGTCACCACCAGGTATGACAACACAAGACGAGGTCTGGGGAGATGGATCAGTAGAATAAGCATTTGCTCGGCAAGCTCAGGGGCCTGAGTTCAATCTCCGGTTCCACCAAAAAAAAGATAAAAAAAGATCAGTCTTCCAAGCACTGTGATTACAGGCACGCACCACCACACCCAGTCACAGCACGGGACTGGGTACAAGGTCAGTGCACCTGGGATGTGTCCTTGCCCAAAAATGTTTTCAGGGAACCTTAACTTGCTGAATTATTGTCAACAATTTTTATCTATGAAAATTATCACAAAAGAAATGTGCAAAACTTGAACAAGTCAAGAAGTAGAAAACCCAAGTTACACGGAGAAACAGTGGCAGACCCCGTGCCAGTTGGGCAGCATATAGTGCTCAGTGAGAGCCTGAGTGAAGTCCAAGGCACCACTGAGTGGAAAAGCTAGAACAAGCCAAGCTATCTGTACCGGATAATTTCTCTGAATGTGCTTTCATTCGCTTCCCTGAAAATTATATTTTGAACATGTAAAAAGTGGCTTTTAATCAGAAACAGCCGCTCCCCATCGTTAGACACTCTGTCGAACAGATTGCATGGAAACATCCTCAGGTCCATTTTGCCTCTTCATGTCTTCGTTCTCTAAATCCCTGTAGGCTGGCACCTCTGGTTCGTTGTTTTATTTATACTGAGCTCTCCCTCTCCCCACTCCCCAATCTCTTGGTCCACTGATCCACCTGAAGGGCTCAGGACAGGTACTTAGTGCAGCGTGGGCTGGGAGGGCAAACCCCTTCACCCACCCGAATTCCTTCCACCCACCCAAATTTGGGTGGCAGCGTGGGGCTTCTCCTCCCATGGCTATGCAGAAAGAGCGGGGCGGACTTGGTAGCCAGCAGACTCGCTGAAAGCACCTGACTCAGGGTGACTCGGCACCCTTATGCCTGTCAGTCTTACCTAGAGACCCAGTGAGGGATGCCTGGGCTGGCTGCACCTTCTTCAAGACCTGACAGACTGATTTATCTGTATGCTTTTGCTTTCCCTCCTCCCAGGATGGTATCTATTTGTGCCACATTTCTGTTTTTCTGTTAGCATGACTCTGCCTGGAGCGTGTTCTCCTGTTTCTTCAGTAAGTGCTGCCCTCTGCTTGGCCCTGACCCCAGGATGATGTGTGCTTGCAGTGCTTCCCTCTCTGCACACAGAGCCTGCAGTCATCTGTAGGATCTGTCTGTACAGTTTGGCCTGCCCCTGCTGTCCACAGAAGTCCTGCCCCACACAATCTGCTGTGGTCTTTGTGCTTTGAGCTTTCCAGAATGTGGCTGTTAAGTCTCTATCCCTGGCTGCAGGGGAGTCTGAGAAAACAACCTGAGACTGCTCACAGGGAGGCACTTCCCACATGGAAGAAGATGCCCCAAGGATGCTGGGAAGCTTTAGATAACAGATGCACAACAGGAACCGAATACCCCCAAGTAAGAGAAAGAGACAGCAGGGTGTTCATAGCACATGATTCCATACAACTGACCTTGAAGACAAATTCAGTGTGTGGGAAAAAGAAACAACCCTCAAGACATGTTAGATGAAAAGATACACAGAGCCATGTACCTAGGATGGCCTCGAGTTTTCAAAGGTCACAGAGGGGGAAAGACGAGCATGATAGTTTCATGCGGGATCTTTAAGAAGCAGCCACCAACCCAGATGTTTCTTAGGGAAGCCAGCAGGGTGGGTGGAGCCGAGCACAGGGAAAAAGGGAGGATGGTTGGAGTAGGAAAAGCCAGCGTCTGTCCAGGCGCACCTTGCAAACATATTCCTCCCAACACAGCCCCCACAGGCTCCTGGGTGCTCAGGTGGCCCTGGACAAGGCCGGCCCTGGAGCTCACAGGGTGGTGCAGAGTGCTGTCAGCGTGTGGGTGGTTGCTCAGTGTCTCCCTGGTGGTGCATCTTCACAGCTACTGTGACACAGTGTCAAAATAAGGGGCAGGGCATACCAGGGACTGATGAACTGCCCTGCCTTGTGTACGAGAAGCTTTTCTGTTTTTGCTCTTCTTTCTTGGGTCTCACTATGCAGTTTCAATTGGCCTTGAACTCACTTCGCAACCCCAACTGGCCTTGAACTTGTGGTGATTCCCCTGCCTCAGCCTCCCTAGTGCTGGGGTTTTGGGTGTGAGCCACCACAGCAGTGTTGGTTAGCACTGTGCAAGCAGTTCACTTGTGGCTTGCTCTTCAAGTCATTGCCTAACACATATGTCATGCGATGAGTGTCGCTTACATGCCCTCAGACTGCACATTCTATGGTGGGTACCCACACAGCCAGCCTTCAGGTCCTGAGCTGCACCCTGAAGGTCCCTGAAGTCCCATTGTGGAGGCCTGGGTGGGAAGCCCAGCCCCAGGGTTGTGGTCACTTCTCTACTTTCTTTACTCTCTGATTTCATACTTTTTTACCCTCATACCACTTTTAAAATTGAGTGTATGACCCATTTTTCCCAAAAGCTTGCCTTAACAGGGAGTGAAGATATGGCAGAAAACTAGTCCTATGGCTTTTTCCTTCCAACAGTCAGTTTTGAGGTCTGTTTTGGAGCTTTAAAAGTGTGAAAACTAGACATCAAGAACCCTAGCTCACTTCTGTGGGTCCTTCCTTGTTCTGGTTCTGATTTGCATTGACCCAGGTTTTGCTTTCTGGAGGCTCCCCAAGTCTAGAGCAGGCCTCCTCTGTCATGCTTGTTCCACGATGGCTGAAAGTAGGTTCTGTGGTCTCCAAAGATCCATGGGAAATTTTGAGACCTTGTAGAATAAGCCAGATCCTTGTGTCAAAGCTTAGGGGAAGGAAAACTGGAGAGCATCCAGCCCCAGGCTTCCCAACTGAAAAGCAAGTGACAGAGATGAAGTCCCTTGTATCACTGTAGGGCTTCTGCTTGGAGGCATGGTCCATTACTGCTGGACACCAGCGTGGCCTGGGGCCCTGGAGGCCAGGGAACTTCTTCCTCAGTGCTTCGCAGCCTATCTGCCCCAAGTCAGCAAGAAACAGGACCTGTGGAGAGGTATGTCAGTAGGTGCTGAGTCAGATCATTTTAGGCAAGTTCAACAGCATAGCCACGGTGACTGAAGGGCAAGTGCTCTGGAGTCCCAAGAAGGCAACAATAAAAAGAACCCATTATATGGCCCTTTCTATGCCCCAGCGACTTTCTTAGAAACTTTATACATTTTGTACTAACTTTTCCAATCTTCATGCCAATCCTATTCAAGGTATTATCATCCCCTTTACAGACGAGGAAACTGAAGCACAGAGAAGTTGGAAAAACTTGCCTGAGATCATACAGCTTATCAGTGACAGGGTGGGGTCTGATCTTCTAGAATGTTTTCCAGGATGACTAAGAAAGTGGCCATTCCCAAGCAGCTGGTTTGGGTCTCAGGGAAGCCCAGCTTCTGGAGGACCCAGCAGGCATGTGGACTCCCAAGGACCACAACACGGCCAGAGGGGAGATCCACCAAGACCGGGAGCAGATGCTTCAACTTGGCCAGTCCCAGTGGGGCCATGGCCTCTGAAGTTTAGTTGGGAGCTATCCCTAGGGTTGGGCAGTGGCTCCCTTCTGGTACGTGGGCCACGCAGGGGCCAGTGGCTTTGCTGGCTGGCTGGTGCCAAATCTGGGTTGGTCTACCTTGCTGACACCACCTCCAGCACAAATGTAGGATCTTGAGTCATTGGGGTATGTGCATGGGGGCCAGACACTGGGCCCTATGCACTCACAATTGTGTCCTAACACGCAGAGGCATTTGCCCAGTGAGGACAGTAACACTTCTCCTCACAAGAGTTCCATCATCTCACAAGAGGCCCCCTCCCTGCACCCCGCTGTGTCAGCACAGCGGGGCTGATGCATACTCTTCTCCATCCCTCTAACCCGCCCCTCACACCAAACACTAAGGAAGTCAAGGAGATCTATTGCTCCAGTGACTGTCATCTGCAGAGAGGTGAACCCTTTAAAAATCTGTTAAGGATTATTTTTAGAAGTTAACCTGAAAAGTTGACCAGATACACACAGTTAGATTTTCTGGTGGTAGAGATGTGGTTTTCAAATGTTTCATCAAACAAACCAGCAGTTAATTTCCTGGCATCCCACTGTCACTTCTGTGTGGGGCTGGGGGTCCAAGAGAAGGTGTGTGGAGAAGGTAAGTGGGCAGCTTCACCCTGCATGGGGAGAAGGCCTTGGGGGCAGTGGGTGGAGGCTGGTGTCCCTTGGGCTTGCAGCTGAATATAACTGCAGAGAAAGGTTGGCCAAGCAGGTGGCTCTGGCACGGGCTCATCTGGCCCCACAGATGATCCTAGAAGGCAAGATAGGGAAGTTGGCTGTTAGGTGAGTCTGAAGCTCTGGTGGGGATCCGAACCATCAAGAACACCATCCTATCTGCGGGCAAGAGCATTTTACTCTTTGGAATCAGTGGTCGTGAGAAAGGTGGTACAGAAGCAGCAGACAAGTTTGAGTCTTTTCCCAGCAGAAACAGGGTAACTCTCTGTGGGACTCTTAGACAAAATGAAGAAGCCGACTGAGCCCGAGCACTCACTGCCTCACCAGGGACGCAGGAGGCCGAGTGGGTTTCAATAACGAGCCGCATGCGCTGTGAGCCTGCATTTGGCACAGGGCGTCACTGGCCTTGTAGCGGCAAATTCCGGCAGGTGCTAGGCTGCCCTTACAGGCTCTGGGGGACCCATCCAGCAGCCAACCATGAGGATAAAGTCAGAAATGTGATCACCTGCTGCCAATGCCCAAAGGTGAAAGCAACTTGCTCTAGCTCTCTGGGATCTTATTTTGGGGCCACAAAGATTGAAGCCGGCAAAACAGCAAGCAGCAAGAGGCAAGGAGTGGCAAATAGGTGTTATTTGAAAGAATAAAAGGAAAAACTCCCTGTTGGTCAAGGAGGGGTGTTTCATAGGGTGGACGGCAGAGACGTACAAGTCCATTGGCTTTCTTAAGGCTTTTGACAGGCATGAACATGGCAATGAACTGGGGTGCCCCTGGTTGTAGTAGGCCTTTGAGATGCACAGTGCCAGTGGCTTGGTTTGCATTTCACTCCTTCCACAGCCTCTCCCATTTGGTTAGGGACCTGTTTTTGTCCCCAGCATTTCTTCAGGCCCTGTTTACGTTAATTACTGGGGCGCTCTTGGTGTGTTGACTTACCAAAGCCCCAACTGCTCATTTCCTTCCGGTTAACTGTCCAGGACCTGGGCCCTCTCTGCCTGACCTCTCCTAGTTCCTTGACTCAAAGGGCTGTCAGATGCGGGTTCCACTCAGGATGGGGATCAGCTTCCCAGTCACCATGAGAGCCACAGTGTACCCACCTACCCAGCCCCCAGGCCTGGACTACTTGAGTCAGGGGTCCCAAACACTACCAGTCCCCCTCCCCCAGCCAATTACTCAGAGAAACTTCCAGTTTGCCTGTTCTATATTTGCCTGGGGACTTCAGAGAACTTCTGCCCTCTGCCATGTTCCTCACTGGCTCTTTCCAGGCAGGCAGCACTAACCCAGTATCAGGGACTGCTGGGCTCACTGATCCTTGAGGTCCTGCTGTTCTGCCTGGGTCACCAGGGTAGGAACCCAGAATTGTCAAATCGTCCACAGTTTTGACTCCAAGGGCCATGTGTATGGCTTGAAAAGATAAGCTGTGCCAGACAAAAGTCATAAACAGGACTCAAGATTGCCATGAATGTATTTATCTCAGAAGTGACAGCTGCAATGTCCTCCCCTAAGCCTGAACTTAATCATTTCTTAATGGAGCTACACAAGAGGAGAAACTCCAGAAGAAAGCCCTGCTGGTGCCCCTGGCCTGTCCTAGAGCTGCTCCCTTGGGACTCCTGGGGTGACAACAGCCTTCCATGTATTCAAAGCACCTGAGCAAGATACCTGGGTGTGTGGGGCAGGAATGACCAGAAGCTTCTTTCTTACATGTGGATGGCACAGAAATCCCTTTTGGATGCCACAACTTCCCTTTCCCCAGGGAGCTGGCATTGAAGGGTCAATGTGGGCTGCATGTCTGGGATTAGGTGTCCCAGCTCTGTGGCTGCAGAGCTCTTGTCTAAACTGAGGACCGGAAAACCTGATCTCAGGATGAGGAAGGTGAAGACATGTCCCACCGACAATAAGGAGATGGCCCAGGGAGGGCCTGAGGAGCACATGACAAGGCGAATCCTGCTCACTACCGGCTCTGAGGGGCTGTGTGGTCCACAGGCACTCAGCGTGCCTGTGACCTCTGCGCCCCGTAAGGGTTGAATTGGCTTTCAGAGTACGATCTGACCAGGAAGAGTACATAGCCTCAGCTCTCCTCCCAGCTGGGCCAGGCCTGCCCACCTCAGCATCCATGTCTTCTGCTGTCACAATGGAACTGTGATGTTAGCCCACAACCTCTGCCCAGCACAGAACCACACAGGGCTCAGACCCTGCTCCTGCTGCTGGCCTCGTGCTCTTTTTTACGACTAAGACAACAATTTTGTAAAGCCAGGTCCTAGTGACTAGCCCAGCAAGGGTTAACCCTGACCCATGAGATAGTTGATGACAATGATTTGACTTTCCACCTGCTAACAAGTTCCTTTTACCTGAAGAATTTTCTTTAGTATTTCTCCTAGTATCTAGGTCTGCTGGCCATGACTTTCTCAGCTTTTAGTGTTGTGATAAAGTTTTCACTTTCATTACCAAAGAATTGAAATGAATTTTATTCAGTTTCTTCCTTAAGTCATTTCACAGCTAACCCCTGATCCTATGGCCCCATATAAGGGCAATGAATCACCAGTGGCATGGCTATGTATTTCTAGTGCTCCATAGCATGCAGCTTGAATACTGCCACATAATTAAATTTGAGCAGAGAACTATTTTTGCCTGGGATTTTCAATGCACCATTTTTTCCATTGAGGTGAAACTCATGTGACATGAAATGGGCTGGCAATGTGTGTAGCCATCACCTTCGCCTAGTTCCAAAATATTTTCATCACCCCCAAACCGTCACTCTCTGTTTTCCTTCCCCAAGGGACCTGGTAGCTACAATTTGGCTTGTGGTCTCCATGGAGCTCCCTGTTCTGAATAGGTAGCATTTTATTCCTTGTTTCTTTCCCTTAATGTTCCAGAAGCTTCGCTTCCATTTGGCACCTCTGAGCTCCTTCCTTGTGTTCATGGCTGAACACACACACTCTCCCTCTCCCTCTCTCTCTCCAGCCATAGGGCAGTGCCCATGCACCCAGGGACACACATTTGGGCCACTGCCTTCATTTTGATATTAGAGACAATGTACAATCAAGGTAAGTTTCCTTTTATTGCAACATCAAAGCAGAGTGAATTTGTCAGTGACGGAGGCAATTTCACTAGGAAGAAAAACTGCAGTGGTCATCCACCAAAATAACAAATACCCAACTCCGAGCTGGGAGCCCCTCTGCTCCCCAGGCTGGTGGGAGGCATGAACTGTCTGATGCCAGTAGGGATGGCTGGTGGGTTTCCGGAGGTACAAGTTTCAAAGCTACTGCAGATACAGGAAAGGAAGCTGTGGTTGGAAGCCCCTCTCCTTTCAGTCATAAAAATAAAATGTTCACTCTCCTATGTGACCCACTCTGTCTTGGGGAAGGGACACTTTAGATTTGTTTTAGTTGCAGGGACCAAGTAAGCATTTACTGTAGCTTCAGGAGGAGGGTGGGTCAGGGAGGGCGGGTGGTATGGACCACACGTTCCACTTCAAGTACCTTTTGGGAAGGACATCATGGCTTTTGACTGAGCACCCCTCTTGCTTCCAGTTTAGACTGGGGAGGTTCACTTGAGATTTGGGCAGTTCAAAGAATTGCTGCTCAGCTGTGAGCCATGGTAAACAGTGCTCACCTTGTTGTGTAGCCATCGTCTGTTTTGCTGCTCTGGTGGCCCTGGGCCACTGTACACTTGAAGCAGTCTTTGGCCGCTCGGTCTTTCCCTTTTCGTAGCTCTCCTTGGGCTCCTAGGACAGCCTTGTCTTGTGCACACCCTCCCAACAGCTGAAAATTTAGAGCCACAACTGTGTTAAGATTGGTTTTATGATGCCAACCCTGACCATTGAAAGCTAGGGCCTCCTGTATAACCCGCATAGTAGGAAAGTTGCCTAGAATATTCCAGGAGGTATTGATCTTGGCAGCTTCAGGGTTCAGCTGAACATTGTATCTATTGTAATTTTGATAAGCGTCTCATTTGTTTATTAGTGGTATTCTTTGGAGTGTCAAATCTTGTGACTATTAAAATACCCATCTATTTTGCTTTGTATTGAGTCATAGGTCACAGTTTTCATTACTGAAGCAGATATTTTAGTATTTATCAAAAGGTTTTCACTTTCCACATTTTGTTATGTACTGGAATATGGCTTATGGTGCTTATGATTCTCAGAGATTGACTTTTTTGCCAAATGCATTCTTTTCTGCTTTTACAAGTTGTAGACCTAAAAATCATGTCTCTGAGCACATTCGCCTTTTTTACTTTTTACTTTATTCTTTGGAAGCATCAATTTCAGAAAGATTTTATTTCTGTGTTTTTTAAAAAGACTTTCTTGAAGAGAACTGTCCTGCTTGTACTGGCAGGCGTCGCATGAGGAAGAGTGGTCCGGGGCTCTGGCATGGCCATCAGGCTGCCCCTGGGGAGGAGCGTGCTACTGTATGACACCCACAGCTGCTGGGTGAGCCTCCTGCCCAGTGGTGGAGCCTTCACAGTGATAGCTTGGTTTCTCTGAACCTCTGCAGGTTCTTTTTTGCTTCCTGTCATCTCCACTGCCACCAAGATCCTGTCCTTGTCCCCACAGAGCTGCCAGGGAGGGAATGGAGGACACTACAACCTTGTTCTGGAGAATGTCCCCTTATATGAACAGAAATGGCAAAGGAGCATTTGTGTTCTGTTTCCTTTGTGTGTCCTGCCTGTCTCCACACCTGAGTGACTCCTGTGGATTCCAGGCTCCAGGAGGTCACAAGGGCCAACTCCTTTCTGTGGATGAAGTTGCTCATGGGACACCCAGAAGGCTGCCCAGAAAAAGCAGGTTTGAAGCAGGCACAAGCAGGGCCTGGGCAAGACCACAGGGAGGGAGAGGCACTCTCCTGGGATGGTGAGCACGTGAAGTGTGTTTCCCTCTACCCAGTCCCTCAGGGTGCCCTGTTTTCATAGGACTGGGTGGGCTGGTGTGCTGTGTGTCACCCAAATCCCTGTTGCCTCTAAGTCTCATGGACCGTCGCAGTCTGGTGGCATGTCCCCCCTCACTGGCTCCTGTCTGGAATTTCATTCCTTGCTTCTCTTCTGGACAGCAGAGTGTCCAGCACAAGGGAGCAAAGGTGAATAAGACATGGTCCCCACCCCCCAGGGTGTAGCAGTCACAGGGAATGTGGCAAGGGGAGACAGGCCAATGCGCAGCACCGGCAGGAAGGGAGCTCTGTGTGTCCCAGGGGCTTCTGGGCCTCTTGCCTTCTGCATCTTAGAGTCCCTCTGTGTGGCCTGTACTAGAGTTGTCCTCCACAGCTGTGGCAGAGAGTCCCCCTAAGGAGCAGAAGGTAGAATCCAGAGCCAACGTGACAGTGGGCAGGGGACACAGCCACTTCTGCTGAGCAGCCTGCTCACCAGTGCCACCTGAAGTTCTGAGCAGACGTGAGAGGCAAAATGGTAGAGAACAGCTTGGCTAGTGGAAAGTATTTTCTATGAGTTGAGAAAGTCTTTGTCCAGGTACAGCCAGAAATTAGACTTAAAAATACATTTAACATAGTATTTTTTTTTTAAAGGCAAGAAAACTAAGAGCCCATGCCATGCATAACCCTAACTGTGGCCTCTGTCGGCAGAAAGCCAAGGTCAAATTCTTCACAGGAAAGTACTCTTGTGTCAAAGCAGGCTTCAGCTATAGTACTTGAGAGCACAGCCCCTTACATGCTATCTCTGCACCTTAGAGAGGTGGTTTATAATTGGCTCGCCCTGGGTATTGGTAAAGTCAGGGAATAGAATTGGCCTTATGAAAGTTTCTTAGAAGACATGTTCCTAAACAATATACTTCAGGATCTGCTGCTGGTGGGAGCTCTCTCTAAATCCCTACCAAGATTTAGCCTGGCTCAGATACAGAATGGGAAGTGTGCCATAGGCATGGCTAAGGTCCTTTGGGCCTCGCCAGGCAGCTATATCCAAAAATTAAAATCCTTGTTTTAACCTCAGAGGGCATTCTAATTTTTGCACAGTTATCAAGGGCTCCTTTCATAGGACTCATGCATAGGAAGGAAACATACTGATGGCCCTTGGTTGAGGTCACCAAGGTTCTCCGGCACACTGGAGAGTCCCTATTCTGGGGGTTACTGACTAAAAATCTCCAACCAGGCATACAGGCTGTCTAGTAAAGGAGCATTCTTATCAACATTTAGGAGCCAAATTCGCCAAGCTCAATGTTACCCAGAAAGGAACTGGTGCCTTCCCGAAAGACTGAAAAACATTTTTAGTTTTTTAAAATTCAAATGTAGATTAGAAAGTGACTTTTGGATTTCGGCTTCTGAGCGATCAAACACGTTCTGGTAGCTGTCAAGACCTAGCCTTGTCTCGGCTCTCTCTTCTGTCCCCTCCATGGCTGCGAATGGGAACATGGTGGTATTGGAATGGTGTGTGAAGCTTAAGTGGGCCAGGGAGGAGGCGTCACTCTGTGGTCTGTGGCCTTCCCACCTGATGTGACACTCCCTTCACTCACTGAGTGCAGGACTGTGCTGTACTGTTGAGCTAGTGGTTGCCAGCTAGTACTGGTGCTGGTGGCCAGAGGGTCTGGGATGGGGTGGGCGCATGGCCACTCCACAGGGGTTCCTCTTAACGTGGCAGAAGTGTTTTCAGAAGGAGTATAGCAACCAGATGCACAACTGAGTACATCCACTTTCCTCTTGTAGGCCTGAGACTATCTCAAGAGCTGCGTAGGGCCCTGGTTCGGACCCAGGTCTGGGAGCCTAAGAACCTGCCCCTGAAGGTCTACCACAGGCAAGGAGAATCCTGAGGGAAAGGGGCTGCTCCCATGAAGAATTCCGATCACCCCAAGCATTATACTTGGCTTCTCCTAAGGGAGTGGCATGAACCCTGTCCACAGAAGGGCTGCCTGTGGGGCCTCAGAGTAAACAGGGGGCCTAAGAGAAGACCTGGCTTCCGGGAAGAGAAATGGACTTTAGCCAAGTATTCTCTTAAGTGAGAGGGCTTTGTTTAGCTTCTGCATCTTGTGAGAAGTGGCTGGGGGCACTCACTGACCCTTCCCTGCATCTAGGCACTAGCCCTGGGCTGGGTGGCAGAAGCCTGGAGTGCAAAAATGAATGAGACATATCCCTGCCTTCAGCGGTATGTGAAGCAGAGACCACAAGACATGGGACTGTCACCCCGAGTGCTATAACCATGGGGGACAGAAGCATTGGGCTTATCCAGGCCTGTCACTAAAGAATTGACCTTGGAGAACTCTGATTGAGAGGCTAGGTCCAAGGAGCCATTGATAGACAGCTCCAGGAGCAGGGTGGGGATCTTGTGCAGGGGTCACATAGCAGGGCCCTCCCTAGTAACCGGGGGCAGAGGAGCAGGAAGATGCTAGATGTGAGCTCCAGATTCCGAGGCATGAGCACAGTGGGATGGGACTTTGGGGTAATTACCAATGAATTGCACGTGGCTGACACTGGGTCTGACAAAGGGACTGCATCCAGACCCAAGTAAAAACTGAGCGCTTTTACTGACACACCCCTCAGGGTTATGTTTGATTTAGAAATGCAATTTTGTGCAAAGCCAGGGTGGTTTGCAAATATTTTTCTCCCTCCCTGGGGTTTCCCCGCTTATCCGCTTATCCTTGTCTTCTTGGCCGTCCTGTCTTCCTTCACATGTTTTCTAATTTCCCCAGTTGGCAAGGTTTCAAAGCAAACAATTTTCCTCTCACAAATAATTTCATATTCTTTACTATATTTTTACTTTCAAAATAGTTGCTTATGGTAGTGGGTGGTGTTCATTTTCGTTAATATTTTAGGAACAGTACTTAGACATTTATATCGTGTGTGTGTGTGTGTGTGTGTGTGTGTTTGTGTGTGTGTCTGTAGCTATAGCCTCTCAAAATTTCTGCAGTTTAGAATTTGACATTCTCTCAGTTTCATAGTTGGTTTTTCTTTTAAAAGAGCACAGGCATGCGTATGTAACACCTCAGTAAAAAAAAAAAAAAGCCACCCAGCCAAGAGAAATTCCCTTGTTCATTTTTTAGTTGAGAAAGAGGGTGACTTTATTTATAGGTTGCTCAAAATACAGGGTGCAAAGAACAGGGTCTTTGATTGGCAGACTCATGTCCTCATGTGGCACCTGTCCACAGATTCCACTGGAGCATTCTAGACAGGTGGCAAAACTCAGGTGCCTTCTGGAAGCCCCCTCAGCCTTTACCTGTGTCCACCCACTGTACCCCAGCCCCAGGCCCAGCAGCCAAGAGCCAAATGAAGCCTTAGGATAAAGTCCTCACGACAACAGCTCAACCTACTTTTCTCTGTTCCAGTGGGCTCTGTAATCACATCCTTATCTAGGACCTGGGCAAAGTCAGGACCCACCCGCTCATTCTGTGAGGCTCCTGGGTGTTGTCAATTGGATGCTCCCTCCAGCACCCGCTAGGCTTTGAGGCCATAGAGGCCTCGAGCGGCAAAGTGAATCTCAAGCACAGGAAGAATGGGAGAGCGGTTCCTCTATGACTCTGCCCATCTCTTGCCCTGTATGCAAGCCCAGGCCCTGGTGGGCATACTGGCAAAGGCTTTTGGGAACTTGGCAAGGGCAAAAGTAGAAAGCATTTTTCTAGTGGGATCTGCTTCAGAGCACCCCAGGTCCTCCAAGCAGCATGCCACATCAGGACTGTGGTGAGGGCCCCAGCTCTGCCAGGAAAAGACTTCACCAGGATCTGAGGGACTGGGCAGCTGCAGGGGAGGTGGCTGTCAGGATCTTGTATTCAGAGGGTGGCCATCTGTCATGATGGCCAGTGGAGCTCCGTCAGCTTCTTGGCAATGGATAGGCGGGAGTTCTTTAGTGACACAGCCCACGGAGCTGGCCCTCAGATACCTCGTGCGGTGCAGAGACAAGTGTGGTGCGCAGGGACCACTTCCCCCAAAGCCACAGCCTTGCGACACCCTTGGGCTCTTTTCTTGGCTCTCACTGTAATGAGGGTAACAGCCAGAACCCCACCACCAGACCCTCTCTTGGCAGCTCCCCTCACAGGCAAGGTGATGGTGTCAGAGGATCACAGACATTCACAGATTTCCAAAATATAGCCCTGCAACTCCATAGGGAAGGGGCTGTTATTATTTTTTCCTGAGCTTGATAAGGGTTCCTTGGAAAGGCATGGAGTGTTGGTGTAGAGCTCTATGGAGGCTGCCCAGAAAAAGCAGGTTTGAAACAGGCAGTCACCCACAGGCGGGACTCAGGCAAGACAGCAGGAAAGGAGAGGCGGCGGTCTCAGGTCAGCGAGGGTGCAAGGGACATTTCCCTCTGTCCCTGTTTCTCAGGGTGACCTGTTTTGTACCAGCCTGGCTGGGCTGGGCTGTGAGACTGTGGCTGCCTACCTCCTTCTTTGTCAGGTTCCCAAAAGCCTTTGTCACCCAAATCCCCACGGGCTCCAGCGATGGAGTCTATGCTGTTTTCCCTTCAGAGGAGCCTCAGGCTCCATTCCCTGTCCCATGGTAGGGGTGGGTGGGACATGGTGCCTACCCCGAGGGTCACAGTCCTGGGGGTGAGGTTGGGGGAGGTGGGCTGGCAGTTGTAGCTTCAGGGCCTGGGGGACAGCATCTCGTGTCTGAGGGCTTCCAGGCTACTTGCATTCTGCATCTTTCAGAGTTCCTTTCTGTGGTCTTTGCTTCCTGGCTCTAGGAGGTTTTTTTCTCCCTTCACAGGCAAACATGGCATATAATTTTCAGTTCTGGGATTTTTTCTGCTGAGATCATTGCAAGTGACCTGGGATAAGGATTCAGGGGCCAATTTCCTCTGTGTCACTAGGGTGGGGAGGGGTGTGGTCACAGTGCCAACCAATAAGCAGAGGATGGGGCAGGGAGGTCCTGCAAGACAACCAAATTAGTGGCAAAGGGATGGGACCCGTTCTTCAGCGTCTCCAACGGCCAGTGACATCTGGTGCAGAGAGCTGCTTGGCTGGGGGAGGGGGTTTCTTGTGCATTACTTAAGCCTTGGTCAAAAGGCCCCACTTTGACAACCTCCCTTGTATCTGTCACACCTTACTGTCCTTTTGATAGTGTTTTTGAAACTCACTTCAGGGACCTGATGGGACAGCAAGGGCCATTCCAAAAGAGCTATTTTACATTATAAAAGAAGAAGAAGAAGTCAGTCTAGGCCATTTGTAGATACCTTTACAGGGGACCAGTACCTTCTAGAGGACAGGTAAAGACAGCTTGCCATGTAGATCAGGGCCCCGATTTAGATAATCTGATCTGTTGGAGGCAGAACTATGGAGCATGTTGAGAATTTCATACCAATGATATACATAGTCCAAGTTGAGCATGTTAACTGTCACAGCAGATTAGAGCACATGCTTAAGTGTGGGCAACTAGTTTAAACACAGAAGTGCTCCTCTCTGGGCCGTCTGGGCTCCCTTCTCTTCCTGGCCTCAGTGTCAGTGAGCATTGTCAGGAAGTGGCCACACACAGTGCTATTTGGCTGGCAGGGGATGAGACAGGAGTTAGCGGACAGGAGGTGAGGCTTGTGGGGACTGTCTCAACAGAGGCAGCAGGCCACCAGCCAAGGTTGCTATTGCGCAGGAAGAGGCCTGGACCTGGAGCTCAAGGTGCCCCTGCCTTTCAGCTTCCGCAGAGCTCCTCATTGTGGCTTCTTGGGGCTGCTGCACTTTGGCAGCTGAGGGGACAAGGTGGTGGTCTTGGGCAGAGCTGTGGGCAGTGCTGCTGGTCAGGCTGAGGGTGAGATCGGGCCATGGGACGTTGGAAGCACACAGCATGGCTAGCTCGCAGCTGAACTAAGTGTAGAATGACATAAGCTGAGGCGAGGGGCTTCCTAAGCAGCACAGAAGGTTGCTATCAGTGTGAGCCCAGGCTAGGACCTTCCCAACTACTGTCTGCCCTGGCTGGCTTATGTGGAACATGCAGGAACCCTCCTGCATCTCTTGTCTTCTCTTCACCCCTGCTTTCCTTGGATGTGGGTTTGTAGGAGCTGGGAATGTGTGGGTTCTCATGGGTTAGGGTACAGGTGGCATTCCATGATCCGTTTGGATGCCCCAAGCTGCCCATGTCTGTAGCATCCATGTTAAATGAAGATGGGGGTCTGGGTGCTCAAGTGCATACCCGGGCACCGAAACAGGCAGCAGTCCTGCAGCCCAGAGGCTGTGAGCTCGCCCTGCAGTCAGCACAGTGATGCTCGTCCCCATGACTCCCTGGTCTTCCTCGCTGATGAGTCACATCCTTATTGATAAAGGGGAGTGTGTGGCCATTTGTAGCAACGACTCCAAATCTTTATCTTTCTTGGTTTCAACATCAGTTGTGTGCTGGTGGCTGAGTGGGAATAAGGAGCAAAATGAATCTGGTTGCCACCTGTTCCTTTACTGTTAGCGTTCCTGTCTTTACTCTGGCAGGGAGAGAGAACTCAAGGCACAAGAGACTGAAAGTAATGCTAGCTCAGCCATGGCAGCTCTGCTGTTGCTCAACACAGAACTCCAATGACACATGTCTGAGTGTGTTGGAGGTACTGGCCAGCTGTAGGGTAATTGACAGAAACCAAGGCCTGCGGATAGCAAGAGCGGCCAGGTCACTCAATCACTTTGTTGAGGGGAGCCTAAGTACCAGGCCCTGGGCTATGGTGGCAGGAGCTTGGAATACAATGACGAGCAAGACACATTGCTGTCCTTACCCGTTAATGATTGTGTTCCACAAAATGGGAAAGTCACCCCTCCAGAGCTATGGCCAAAGCCCTGACGAAGAGAAACTTCTTGGGTAGTGTGAACACATCACAATAGAATTGACTTTGGAGCTGCCACTGGAAGAGTAAGTCCATTCTGGCAGCAGAGTTTGGCCCAGCAGGCAGCCCACCGATGGCTCTAATGGTGGCAAGAAGTGTGTAAGCATTTCTGGACTGTCACCAGTGTACTGGAGCAGAATAGTAGGAACATGTTAGACACAGGCTCCAGATTCCAAAGTACACTGTGTGGAAAACCACTGTAGCTTTCAAAAATAAGCAGGCAGCTGATTGTCCTTTATTCACTTCATTCATGGCAGATAAGGAGAACTTAAGGCACAGAAGGTAGCCAAGAGGAGACAAAGTAGTAATGACCGTTACAGACTGATGTTAGATCAAGGGAAACCAAGACTTGATCTCAGAGGGCCCTGAGTACAGGCTGTTTTGTGCAGACTTTTTAAAATTTGTGTTCTGTGAGCATCAGTTCAAAAAAGGGCATTTTGAAGCCAACAAGTGAAAAGACATGCATTTGTGATACAAGTTATAAAAACAACAACCCATCCCTGAGATCACCTCTGGTACAGTGCTGCTAACTCAACTCACTGCCCAGGAAGCAGCCTCAGGAGGGAGGGAGTGGGTTAGACCCACTTAGTTCTTCTGGAGGTGTGCCCTTTCCTCCACCCACCTCTCCTCACATCCTGATTCTCCATTTCTTTTTTTTTTTTTTCTCCATTTCTTTTTGTTTTCATACTTGGAAAAGCCATGCTAGACAGAAAAGTCACATGACCTTCCTAGGGTTGAACTTCACTGCCTTTCTCCTCTGAATAGCTAAGGGTTCATGGACTGACCAGATTTGCCCAGTATAAGGCTGCTTGCTAGCAGATGGAGGTTGACTGGTGGCTCCCAGGGCGGGCCTGCTCTCCCCCTCCACTTGCTGTATGCAAACCTGCAGCCCCTTGGGGCTCACATCCCTTTCCTCTTCTAGCCTGCGGGTGCTTTTCCACATCTGTCCTGAAGTCAGTGAACTCTGGCATCACCTTTGCTGTCTGAACCGCTCATTGTACTCAAGGATCCTGGATCAGAGAAGGTGGTTGGCCCCTTGGAGACATTATTCTCTTCAGACAGGTCTGCCCTTTGAGGAGCAACACAGTGGAGTTGGGGAGAGAAGGAACACCCAGAAGGTGACTGTTTGGAAAGATAACAAGGAAACAGAGACAACATCCACTGACTTCATCTCTGGATCCTGCCCTCAGAGGACTGGCCTTGCTCTGTAACTTTGCCTCTATCTCTTCTGTCTCAAGAATGTACCTAAGTTTACTTTCTTCTAAGGGAAATACAATTCAGTCCTTTCTTACATCCCCTTTGGCAGCTAACATAGGGTGGATGTGCCAGGGGTTAACAGATGTGAATTAAATGAATGAACAAGTGCTTGAATGAATGAGTGAATGAACCAAGTTTTCCATTACCAAGCGCCGTCTCCTCTAGCTTTGCACCTCCAGGGAACCCCAGACCAATCCCAAACACCAGAGGCCTGAAGTCCTTTGCCACTCTTGCCACTTCTTCAGACCCATCCTCCTCCTAGAACCCTTCCTAATGGTACAGTTGTTCCCTGACACACAGCATGGGCCACCACTGTTCTTCAATGCTTTCCTTCCTGGTCCTTAAATCACCACACCTCACTGGTTTGGTTATTTTCTGTTTCATCTGCAACTTGGGTTTTATCAGTCGCCTTTATTCAAGGGCCTCCTCAGAGGGGCCTGGACTTGCAAAAAAAAAAACTCATTGCATTGCACAATAAGAGCAGGCTCCTTTCCTAAACCTTATGAGGATTCAAATCACGGGAGTATAGTTAGTAGACATCTGAGGCTTACCAAGCCAGGGATTCAGACCCCTGAACCTGCACAATCTGAAGTCAGACACCT
>PVKA01004087.1:0-102570 GCA_004027165.1 Ctenomys sociabilis | reverse complement strand
TAAATTTAGATCTAGAATGATTCTTGCCTTCCAGAGCTTTAATTATTTTTTCTCTAGCTTTCTGAACATTTAATGAAATCTGCATCATTTATGTGGTCTCCTGATTTGATCCTCCCTTAGAACAGGTTGTATTTTTTCTTCCTGCTATATTGTTTGGTTCACTGATCAGGTGATTGTCAGAGACTGTACGTCTTCTTTTTGGGTGCTAGATGTTGTTACATTCCTGTCAGGGCAGCATCTGAGCCACAAGTCCTTCCTGCAATGATTCTTGAATTTTATTCTACAACATCAATTATTTGGAAGTCTGTTGCTTTAAAATTCTGTGAACTTGTATTTGGGCAGGACTAATATAGTGGTAATTTTGCCTACAGCAGAGGTGAACGTACAGTATTGTGAGACTTCCCCAGTGGGTTATGAGCTGTGAGGCATCCTAGTTTTGTTGGTAGGAACCAAGCCCCTTACCTCCTGGGGGAAGGCAGCCTCCCTTCTGACTCTGCTCTGCAAACCCCAGTTCCTTGTCCTTCCTGGACTCATGCCTTGGTCTCCATGCAGGAATCCCTTAACTAGGGAGCTCCTCACTGAGCTTCAGCAGAAAGATGGGAGAGCCATGGAGCTCACCTGGGAGCTTCCCACTTCCCAGGCTGCCTTCTCCTCTGCAGCCCAATGTGTTATGCCATAAAAATTACTGCTTCGCTTTTCTTCTGCCATGTATCTCAGATGAGTGAACATGGCCCCTCTTTCCTAATTCTGGCCAACAGCAGGAGCCTTTCTTTAATTCCAACTGCAATTTCTGAATGGCAAACTGTGTCAGGTAGACAGTGAGCTCTGACATATCACAATTAAAACACAGAATACCTCCATCTCTCCACCAGTTCCTAGTTCTACCCTGCAATCCACTCCTGCATCATCTAAGACCCTCAGGCAGCCAGTGTTTTAATCTTTTTGCTACAAATTGGTTTGCCTGTATTTTTTTTTTTTTTTTTTTTTTGTCTTTTTGAGACAGGGTCTCACTATGCAGTTTAGGCTGGCCTTAAGCTCACTTTGTAGCTCAAGCTGGTCTCGAATTCATAACAATCCTCCTGCCTCAGCCTCCCGAGTGCTGGGATTATAGGCATGCACCATCACACCCGGTGGTTTGCCTGCATCTTTAAGAGCATTTTACTGCTTAAACTTCACTGAGCTTTATTCTCCTAGCACTCTACAAATGTCTCTGGCTTCCTTCATGTTTTATGCTTCATAACCCTAGACATGGTGAATTTTCACAGACAATTGTACTACTGGTCATCTTTGAAGATGTTTTTGCATATGGCTAGTCTGAAGATTTTTATTTAACAATTTTTACTATGACTACATTACTTCTAAATTTATTTCTGTACTGAAAGAGTCGACAGAGCTCCTTGAGCCTGTGCCTTCTTTTTTATTAGTGCATGTCTGCAGGACGTAAGGTAACTTACTTTTAGCTAAGTTTAACTCTAGTCACTTTTGTGGTTCTAGAATTTATTTCATTGTTTTAGAGCATACAGTTCTCTGATGCTCCTTCCACATCATTTTTCTATCTGTGGTTCTATGAGATCACTGAAAAGTCTCATCTCTCTGCTACTCTTCTGTCTCTGCTTTATGCTGGACTTCACCTCCAAGACTCTTATCTACTAGAAAATATTCAAGAGGGAAAAAACCCTTGTGGTTATTTTTATTCTGAAGAACTCTAATTTCTGTCTGTCTTTCTTTTTTGGATCAAACTTTTGGTATCCCATATATCACATTGATTCCCAAGGCCAAAATCTGAAAAAAATTTTTTCCAAAACTTTAGTTTTACACATCAATCTACAATCCAGTGGAGTTAATTTTTATACATGGCACAACATTTTAATCAAAGCTCCTCATTTTGGTTATGGTCATCCAAATAAATATCCCAGTACAGTTTGTTTGACCAGCTTATCTTCATCCTTTGAACTGCTTTTTTTTTTTTTAACTTTATGTATTTAGTACAGAGTCTCACTACACAGCTCAGACTCCAATGACCCTCCTGTCTCTGCCTCCTCGGTGCTGGTATCACAGGCATGCACCACCTCCACCAGTCTTTGTGGCCAGTTTGGGGCGAGCTTGGCAGGTGGGCTATCTCTGCAGCCTGAGCTGTTTTTTTATGTCCTTGCTGAAATTCAGTTGGACACATTCATGAAGGACATTTCTTTTTCTGTTGTTTCACTGACCCATATACTTATCCTTCAAAAATACCAGTCTTGATTAATCTCTAGCTATATAATATCTTGAAATCAGGAACAATTTCTTCCACTGATTTCTTCTTTTTCAAAATTGTTTTAACTATTCTAGCACTGCCTTTCCATACAAATCTTAGAATAATCTTTTCTGCACCTACCAGAAAATTTTTCCTGGCATTTTGGTAGGAAGTATGTTAAACCTTGTGTCAATGTAGAAAAGAAATAACAGCACTAACATGTCAATTCATTTAATACATGAACAAGTCTTTTCTGGTTTTTTTCATCAATGATTCAGTTTTCTTCATAGTAGTTCTATACATAGTTAGATACATGCCCTAGAGTCTCTAACTAGAGTTACACGAAGTTTGTATAGATTCTCTAGGGATTTATACATAGGCTACCATGTTATTTGAAATAGAAAGGTTTTTTTCCCCTTTTCTATGTCTATATGACTTTTATTTCCTTTTCTTTCAGACTATAATGTGTAGAACTTCTAATAGTGTCTACAGGGGATCATTCCTTTGTGACTATTCAATCTTTCACCACTATATGCTATAAGCTGCATCTTGTAGCCATCCTTTATCAAGAGGAAGTTCTCTTCCATTATTGTTTTATTACCATGAATTTTGTGAAATGTATTATTTTTCTTCTTTGGTTTTTTTGCATCCCTGTAATAAACCAACTAGGTCATTGTTTTTATCTACAACTGAAATGTATTTGCCAATATTTGGTCAAGGAACCTTGTATGTATGTTCAAGACAGATACAGACTGAGTTTTTTTTTTTTTTTTTTTTTTTTTTTTTTTTTTTTTTTTTTTTTTTTTTTTTTTTTTTTTTTTTTTTTTTTTTTTTTTTTTTTTTTTTTTTTTTTTTTTTTTTTTTTTTTTTTTTTTTTTTTTTTTTTTTTTTTTTTTTTTGGTACTCTGTATTAAGCTTATAAAATGAACTCAGGAGTGCTTTACATGTTTTGTTTTCTATACATATGAAAGAAATTGTGTAGAACTGGGGTGATATTGCTTTAAATGTTAGGAAGAATTCTCCAGTGAAACTATCTGACTCTTTATCTTCATTTCTGGAGACTTAAAATTTTTCTTTAAAAGTTGTGAAATTTGGAAGGAGGGAATAAAGGGATGTTAAGAAGAAACCAGGATGTGGCACGTGTACCTGCCAACTCTGTGTGCGAACTGCTGCCAGCACAGTGTGGTCTTCAGTTAGTAACAGGAGGCATTTTATTTCTCTAACGTAGCATTTAGTACTATAATCTTCCTTTCACAGCTTAGCTTAGCTTAGCTACATTTTCCGAATTTTGGTGTGCTATAATTTCATTTCCATTCAGCTTAATATAAAAATGTAAAATTCCTTGAGCTTTTCCTGTTGCTTCTAGTTTGTATTCCATTGGTAAGAGATTACATGTTTTATGGTTTCACTTTTTACAAACTTACCATCATCTGTTTTATGGCCCAGGATATGGTTTATCCTGGCACGCGTTCAGTGTGTGCTTTAAATGAATATCCTGCTACCATGAGTGGAATGTTGTGGGGTTCTCTATTCTTTCTGATTTTCTGTCTAGACACACTATCAATTCTTGATACAGGGGGGTTAAAACGGCCAACTGTGTACAAGCATACCCGTGTTTATAGCAACGAACCCTGGAGGTGGCTTACACGAGCATCACCAGATGAATGAAAGAAGAACATGTGCTACTTCTGCACAGTGGAGTGGTGCTTCGCCATAAACAATAAAACTGAGTTGCTGGTAGGAAAAGAGCAGCACCTCAAGACCATAATATTAAGTTAAATAAATCAGATACACACGCTTAAATATCTCATGGATTCCTTTATATGAGAAACAAATATTAGAAAGCAAAATAAAAAAGAGATAATAGGAAACAGGGAGACAGATCTCTTGTACAAAGGAAGGGGACAAAGTGATGGGTAGAAGGGGACAAGAAGAACCAGGATGCGCTATGTGCAGGCACTGATGCCCTGCAAGGAGCACAGCCACCATGCACTGCAAGCACGTGCTGACAGGAGTGAGAATCTTAAAAGGAAGCACTAGCATTTTCCTATTTAGAGAAGGATTTTTTTTTTTTTTTTTTTTTTTTTTTTTTTTTTTTTTGGCTAGTCCAGGCTGCCTTGAAGGCAGGTCTGGTGAGGCTTGTGGAGCTGGGGATCAAACTGCAGTCCCCTACACCTGAGTTTGCCCAAGCAGGTGCTTTAAACAACTGAGCTAACTGAGAAGCCCCAGCACTTTCCTATTTATTGTTAAAAGAAATTATTAACACTAATTATAGGTTTATTTATTTAGTTAGTTAGTTTTGTCAGTTTTGCTTTATATATTTTAGCACTCTGACTGGCTCATGGGCATTCAGGACTGCCATGTCTTTTTGGTAAAATGACCCTTGCATCATCATATAACTTCTTCTTCTGTCCCGGGCATTCTGCTCTGCTCTAAGCCATGCTCTGTCTACCAGTACAGATAGCACAGCTGTCTTCCGATCTGTGTGTGAACTGTGTACTCTGGTCCTTCGCCTTCACATCTCAAATCTCGCTGTTTTCTGAAGCAGGTTATATAACAGTTCACATAATTGGATAATTTTTTTTAGGTCCATTCTGCCAATTTGTCCTTTAGTATATTTAGATACTTACAGCCAAATAAATGATTGATATGTTAGGGCTTAAATTTTACATTTTGTTTCTTCTGTTTTCATTTACTCTTTATTCTGCCTACGTACACAATGATTTTTAAAGTTCTACAATGTTCTGCCAAGAGTCAGTGTTTCTGGATTTACCTTTTCACAGCTGCTCTGGTATCACACGGCTCTATATGCAGATATCTGATGGCTGTCTGTCAAGGTACACCTCACCAACAACAGTGATTTCCCCTTAGGCTCTTCACTATTTCCCACTGATAAAATAATTCCATAATTTCTGTATACACAATGCACACCTCAGGCAGTGTTACAACTTTTGTTTCAAATATTAAAATGACATACACACTCCACGGCAAGCACCGAGCTAACATTGCACTCTCTGGATTCTCTCTTCTAAAAGTTCCAAGATTCCTTCCTTAGCCGTCCTGTCTCCTTCCTGCTTAAGAAAACATGCTTTAGCACATGCTCAGTCAGCTAGTGGCCAACGTCCTTAAGGTTTCCTTCACTGTTGGCACCTTGGTTTGTCCTTTGTTTTCCTTGATCATAGAATTTTGGGTTGAAAATTTTTTTCTTCCAGTTTTTAAAAACTGCCACATCATTTTCTTCCTTCTAATCCATTGTTTTGATGAGAAATCTCTCCTTTATTACTCAGTATGTCATCACTCATTTGCTTCTTTCAAAATTTCTTTTATCTTTAGTGTTCAAAATGTGACTGCGGTATCTTTGCTGTGGACTTCTTTGGATTTAGTCCATTAGCATTATATATATATATATATATATATATATATATATATATATATATATATATATATAATATATAATATATTATATAATATATATATATTAGGGAAGGGTCTACAGGGTCTCACTACTAGATCAGACATGTAGTGATCCCCCTGTTGACAGCCTCCCAAGAGCCAGGATTACAGGCACGTGCCACCACACTGAGTCTCAACTGCCGTCGCAGTGTGCCCCAGGGGTGGGGCCAGCACAGCAGGCCCCGGGATCGAACCCCTGGCCCCTGCATCTGCTTGCAGGCGCTTTAATCCACTGAGCTCTTTATGTCTTTTATGAAGGTATTACTGCTTTCTCTCTCTCCTTCACAGACTCCACTGGCGCAACTGTTACTATTTTGTTATAGTGCACAGACTTGAGGATGTATTTTTGTTCTGAGGTCAGTCCCTACTCTTCAAACTTGCTGATTTGTTACTCCATCTTCAAGTTCACTGGGATACAGCTCAGCAACACAAGTACCCGCCTCAGGATCTTGATTTTCAGTTCACTGATTCTTTCTTTCTGGCCTTTCCATTTTGCTGCTGAGCTTATCTATTGAGCTTTTAAAAATTGGTATTATTGTATTTACCAGTTCTAACATTTCCGTTTGTTTTTCATTGATACCTTCTGTCTTCCATTGTTTCTGATGAGAAATCTAATAAGGACTTATTTTTTACAATTAAAAAAACTTGCTTGATAATAAAGGCTTACTGACATGCTTCAAGGGCTATTTAGAACCATTCTAACTTTCATGTCACCCCAAGGTTCACATGTTTTTGTCTTTTCCACTTCCAGATACTGTTTTGCTCACATTGGTATAACTGAGTGTCACTTCAAATCTGGCCTGTTAAGGCGCCAGCCTCACTCAAGCCTCCTTGAGTCTTCTGTAAGAGCAGGGCTCCTTTACTACCACCTGGCTAAGGGGAAGGTCAGAGCCAGATGAACTAAAAGTCGGGTCCCCCTATTTTTTGCAGGGCAGGAATGGAAGCTCCAACTTCCTGCAAGGCCCTGCTGACCAGGCAGAGGCACCTCACTCCTGCGCTCCGTGTGATCCTCACTATCTCGGCAGTGAGGGTTGCAGGCCCAGTAACTGCTCTCTGCCTCCTCTGATGCCACCAGAGGGAGTGGGGGGTGGGGCTCAATACCACGGAATGGTGGGGGGGGTAAGCTCCTGCTCCTCACTTGGCCTTCTGTAGCAGTGACTCAGGAAGGGGCAGTCAGCTGCAGCTCTTCGCTGTTTTTGTGGTACTCAGATGGCATACACAGATCGTTCTTCAGAAGTTTTCTGCCCCTATTTTTGATGTAGGGGGCTTCTGGCTTATTGGGATTTCCAGCATGCTGGCTTCTCTGGTGCTAAAGTTAGGATAGAAGAGCAAAAAAGAGCCCCTGGATACCTCAGCACTGTACCACTGCTCAGAACCAGGTTCCTGCCAGTCTCCTGCTTTGGTCGCACTGTGGACTCTTTGTTTTCTACTTACTGTCCAGAAGTGTTGGCTATCTTTGGCAAGAAGAAAAGGAAAAGCCCCATTGACCCTCTATTGATCACTCAGGCTGGCCAAGTAGAGGTACACTAGTTTTGGAAAGAGTGTTCCCCCAAGCGTCATTGTTCAAAACTAGTTGCCCAAAGCAAACAAGAAAGTGGCTGGCCAAACTCATGGCCCCCACTCAGCCTGGAGCTGCTTGGTCCAGTTCTCCATGACCTTCAGTGTAACACGTTCCTCTGCTCTTACAGAAGTGAAGGCTTTGGTCTTTTGTTTTTAAGTCTGATTCATACTTTGACAGCATTTACTTTGGTCTTCTTAAGCATAACTTTTAACTATTTCTTGAAGATAAATCTCAACATTGTCCTCAAGGACAACAAAAAAACTGGAAAAAGTCACTTCTGTGAGCATAAATGCTAATTTGAAATTTTATCCACACTGGAAATTACTAACAAAAATCCAATTGCTTTAGAAAATGACATATGGATTCTGGGCATAAGTTTTTTTTTTTTTTAAACTGACAGATATTTTCACACTATTTATATGTATGTGCAGACATTCTAGTTTATTTTTATCTTTTGCATAATGTACAGGAAATATTCTACACACATAATAACCTCACCTAACAATAAGTTGTGCAAATTTCTCACAAAAATAAAAAAGCTTCTTATGAGGCATTAAGTTGGTAATATGTACCTGATCTGTTAGGCCATGGAGACGCTTTCAGTTACACAGGAAAGACCCTCTTGTATCACTGTATAATACAAACTGCAATCAACCCCTCATGGTGGAATCAAGTGAACTATAGCCAGACAAAGGAATACTACACAGCAGTAAAAAAAAAAAAAAAAAAAAAAAAAAAAATTATGGGAACCCTTTCTATTCAGTGACATAAAAAGAGCTCTAATTTATATTATTCTGTAAAACTGGTAGGGTCCATAGCAGCTATATTTTGTGTAAGATGGTACAGAAATAAATCTGCACATACACATTGGTATTATCTGAACAAGGACACATGAGAATACTATATCTAATGGGTCAGTAGAGGGGAAGATAATATAAAGGGGTGGAAATGAGACTTCTCAATGTAAACCAGTCATTTGTTTTGACTTTTGGACCTTTCAAAAGTATTAACTACTCAAATCTCTGTATTAAAGAAACTAGTTTAACATTTTTTTTAAATGTATTTAGTACAGGATCTATAGGGTCTCTCTACACAGACTGGACTCAGAGTGATCCTCTTGTTTTCAGCCTCCCAAGTGCAGGTGCAAGCCACCCCGCCCAGTCGCAATAGACCTCTTAGTACGTCCCACAGGCAGGGGCAGCAAGGTCCCTGTCTGCCTAAGCAGGTACTTTAGTCTGCTGAGCTATCTGGCTGACCCTAACTTTTCATTTTAAAAGCACATGGAAGGTCTAACAGAGAATCACTGCTTGTAAGAGGGGACAAAGTGCTGTCCCTCTGCTTTCCCTGCCTAACTGATGGTGGATACTTGTGCTTCCTCCCTGAGAATGCACATACAGGTCTATGAGGTGGCCAAGCCCAGTCTGACAGCTGTCTAGGCTTAGAACACACACCAACAAAGACCTACTCTGAGGGAAGATTGAGGATCTACAGATGACTGTTGTCCTGCCAAACTACCATTCACAGAAAATGGGTTTTAGAAAGAATGCTTCCCCTATGAGTCGTCTTTCAAAATCAGCTCCCTGAATCAAAGAAAGTGATTTGCCAAACTCATTTATCTTCACAAAATCACGCAATATGGCAAAGAGTAGGAGAAGTCAGAGAATCCCATTCACGTTCTTAACTGAGAAGAGCAGCACTGTGCATCACCAAGTGAGCACTGCTGTCTCTCTTGCATCTTCTGACACACGCCATAGATTGAACTCAAATGGGATGACTTTGCCTGTGACTCTAAGTACAATCATCTAAAGGGTAACTTTTAAAAATTGAAAATCTAGTAAATGTTATCATTTGATGCATTTTAAATAAACATTTAGAAAAACAATAAAGATAACCTTTCAGGCAAAGGCACTAGCATGAAGCCCAAAATTTCTTCATAGAAACAACCCCACATGTTTTTCTCTACTGTAAACTTGCAATTGTAATTTAAGTATTTATAAGCCAGCCTCAATTTTATTGGAGTTTAACATCTCATGCTTACTACTGAGCAGTGCAGCCTGCATCGGAGAGACATGAGCCACTAGTGCACAGCTTCTCTGCCACTCAGGAAGGGGTAGCAGAGGGGCATGGAGCCCACTGCCTAAGAACGTGGGCTCTACAGTCATGTGCCTGGGCTCCAGACCAGGCTCTACAGATCCTAATTGTGAGCAAGCTGTGTGCCCTGCTGCACCTGTGTGTGAAACATGAATAATAATGGGCCCTACATTGCAGGATTCTGAAGGACTCACTAAAATACCTCCTGAGAACACGTTCACACGGTACCCGGCAGCACTGTTAACCCAAATCACCTTTTATCACTCTCTTGTGTATGCTGTGTATGCCTGTCCGCCAGAACCCTCACGACCGTGTGAGCACACAGCGCTTTTCTCCTCTGCACTCTGTTCTTCCTGTCCTGAGTCTCGCCTACCCTCCTGCTTAAAGGCAGGCTCCAAGGAATCCTCTTCTCCTGCAAGGTAGCTCTCATGCCAACTCTGCAATCACTCACAACTTGCTTCCTTTGGCTTTCACCCCCACTAGCCTGTTTATCCTCTAGAGTATTTAAAGTCTGCAAAGTCTGTTTTTAGTACTCAGAAACATTCATTACATTTGAGATGGTCAGGCGTACTTGGAAAGCATAGTATGTTATTTATAGCATCTCTCCTGGGCTGTTTATAAGGATTAAATGAGACAGCACATGAAGGGACTAGCAGATGCCATGGTTATCAATAATAGTTAACACCTCCACGTCCTCCCACTGTATGATCACACAAGTGTGAATTTTGTAACCCTCTGGAGTCCTGGTTAATCTGAGACATAAGCACTCATGTCTTAGGTATCGTCGCACAGCTTCAAGGTTACAAAAGCAGCTCTTCGGAGGGGTATCTGGAAGTGATACCAGCAGCTACAGTAACTACAGTTTCAACTTCAGCTCCATGCATTAGGTTGTTTTCTAGTTCGAAGCCTTCAACAAATGGCAGCAAGGCAGAGCCACCAGAAACATATGCCTGATTTCCATGACAAACATCATGATGCTATACTAGTTGGTGGAACCACATTCTATATTGCTGCATGGACCTACACAGCAACACAAATTGGAATAGAATGGAATCTTTCCCTTGTTGGCAGAGTCATCCCCAAGGAATGCAGAGATCAGGAATCATACCAGCTGATATGATATAGCTAAGTTATTTCTAAATGAAGTCATAATTGATGCCAAGTAAAAGTGTTCTGTATCCATTAAAATATGGCCTATTGAAGAAATAAAGTGCAACTGAAATTTTTCAAAAAAAAAAAAAAAGGTTACAAGTAGCTGCACTTGGGCCAGGGAGATAGCTCAGTAGAATAAGCACTTGCCTGGCAAATGCAAGGACCTGAGTTCAATCCCCAATTCTACAAAAATAAAATAAAAAATAAAAATAAAACCGAGGAATGAATCTTGGGGTCAGGGAGATGGTTCAGCGGAATAAGCACTTGCCTGACAAGCGCAAAGGCCTAAGTTCAATCCCCAGTTCTGCAAAAAAAAAAAAAAAAAAAAAAAAAAAAGTAGCTACACTTGTGTAAAACTAAAGTTAGGCCATAACACTGAAGCCAAGCTTGGGGTTAAAATGTATTTTACAAGAAGGTGTGATAATCAATAGTATATTGTACATGATTGCTGCCACAAACTCTGGTAAATATTTTTATATTTAATAATTTCTAGATTATAAATGAAAATAAGTTTAAAATCTTGCACTATCTAAGTACAATAAATGTAAGTCTATAGTGTTTATTTTTTTTCCCCTCATTTTAGCACATATTAGCAATGCAGTGTCTCTCAGATATATTCTAGCAGGTTAAGATGGGCTTGACATGATAACCTCTTATTCTCCTTGCACAGAGATGAGATAGATGTGCTTCTAAAATAAGCACTGAAAAGTGGTTGAAACAGCCAATTAGAAAGTAGTTGCATAGGCCATGTAATTAAAAAAAGATGAGTTGACTACATAATGAAATTCCTAATACCTCAGATTATGGGTTTTTGTGGGTTTTGAGACAAGGTCTCACAATGTAGTGTAGGCTGGCCTCAAACTCACAGCAATCCTTCTGCCTCAGGCTCCTGAGTGCTTAGATTACAGGCATGTACCACCACACCCAGAAGACCATAGTTTTTAAGAATCAGTACAAACAACATCGTATTTATCACTCCTATGATCACTGTGAAGACTCCTAGACACCTGTAACACTCACAAGTGCATGGCAGAGTATCTTTACTTGGAACACAGTAATAGCAGGACCCCACCTCTCCACAGACCACACTCACCCCTTGCTCATCCAGCTTCATAAGCTGCTCCGTGACTTTGGGGGTGTTGAAGGCCAAGCGCAGGCACTGGACACTGAGCTCGGGGACCACGTGCTCCAGCACCTCTTTCAGCGGCAGCCCTCTAGCGCTCGAGTGCTTTGCTGTAGAGGGAATGGCGTCTTCCAGGACAGACCCTCTCAAGGTCATAAGCTGAAGAGAGAGAGAAATGACATGAGGCCTCAGTGGGGCCAGGGGGTTGCTGACCCCAGATGGAGCCTGAAGGCTGAGACCACAGCTTCCTGCAGAGCTAGGAGTGACTTGTGCCAGCAGGAGACGAGGGACAACGACTGGTTGCTGCATATGAAAAGCAAGGTCAATAATTTTGAAAAATCCCACAAACTCCAATAACTCATGAACCAGTCTCCAGAGAGATTTACATAAGCACCAAGTAACAGTCCCTTTAAAAAGCCCACTAAGAAGGAGATTTCTGCACAGCTATATAATCAGCATTCTCACGAAGAAATTACCCCACAGAACATTTCAGGAATAAATATACTTTGGTGTTACAAAGCTTTAAATTTCTCAGTAAGGGGCAGACAACACAAATTGTTCATATCCTAAAATATGGCCATAATAGGACAATGATTTTAATACAGCTCCACGGTCTGCAGCACTGGAAACTGTATTTTTCCTTATTTCTTAACATACCTTCCAATCAGAAAATCAAACTTAAGTAGAGACATTTCTCTATATAATGACTCGCTGCACACAAGTTAACCAGCCCTGAAGCTTAAAGTAGTCTTAATGGCTAAATGTTTTGTATGGCAAATTATCAACATAATTTGAAACTTGGTGACAGAAGAACATGCTCTAGACTAAAGGCATTTCCACAGGTCTGGAGGTGCTGAAGTGCTCTGCTGCTCCAGCTAACGGGGCAGCACATGCTGAAGGGCTCTTGGGGGATGGGGAGGGGGACCTAGCAATGCACAGAGCAAGATAACCCACCAAGGAAAGCATAACAGCAGAGCAGCCCAAAGCCAGAGAAAGCACTGCCAAGGCTCAGGAGAGGAGGAGCGGCCATAGGAGCAGCAGCAGCACAGAATGATTTGCAGAACACAGAAACAGTTTCTACAGGAAGAAAATGTCAGCACATGAACAAAGCTACTGAGCAGAAAAAACCAGAGGCAAGTGGGCCAGGGCGACCATTCCAGCTGGGCCTGAGGAAGGCCAGGAGGAGAACAGCGGAGCTGTGAGCTCCAGAGGGAGAGGACACAGCTGACCACATGGTACACAGTGTTGACCTTCAGAGGGGGCAACGTTATGTACTTTCCAAAACTAACATGTTGAAAATGAAATACAAAAAGTAACTGGAACAGAAAATACAGCAAGGAGGCTAAAAGCGTCTTCGGATAACAAAGGTAAAAAAGCATGATACACGATTTGCAAGAAAAATGACAAAGGAAGAACTGTCACAGAAGCAAACTGTGACACCTGCAGGCTGACAGGCATCAGGGATGGGAACGCCAAAGCTGGCAGCATCCTACTCTCAATACAAGAAAAAGCACTAGAAGTATTTGAGGCCTATTCATTTGGTGAGTATTTCACCTTTTATTTATGAGTGATTCCAAATAACATGCATAAAAGCCATTATTTTTCTATTACTTTATGTCTAATTTGACAGAAAGTGTTTTTTTGTTTTTAAATCATAGGAAACAGCTGAACAGCTCAGTAACTACGGGGTTCTTCCTTTCCTGAAATGATATCTGCCTCTGATAGGAAATTACGGAGGCTGGAAAACCATGCTTAGAAACCAAACGAGGAGTGCAAACCACTGCGCCTTTCACCACAGAAAGACAAAGCTAACTTACTAAAGCAGATAAAAAATAATTACTGATTTTTACATCTAAATTGCTAGCATTATATTCTGATGTTGTTGTTGATAACTTCTGAAAAGGACTGAAGTCTCCATGAATCCTTGGACTTGTACGTTTGCCAATACATATAAGCCATAAGACTGCTGTAACCACCGTGCCTACCAAGGCCAGTGGTCTCTTTGGTTTATGCTTTGTGATTAATATTTCTACTGATGTAAAGATCTGCTGGTATCCTGTTATCCTGATGCCTTTTACAGAGGCCAGTGACTTGTCACTGTGAAGGACATCTTTCTTTTTCCCTCAATGCATTTACCACATGAGAAGCCTCTAAAAAAATAAATGTTATTCTACTATACATCTAGGGAACTCACTTCAAGGAAACCAATGAAAAAACTGTTTCACAAAGACCAAAGCCCAGTACGTTAAAAATGTTCTAAGAAAGGCCTTACATAAAGATATATTACATATTTAAGGATTATTTTTGTTGAAAAGAAAAAGTATACAGAAGTTAGTGGCAATTAAATAAACAAGGGAAGAAAGGGTGGTAACTAGGGAGGGAGAAAGCACAGAAAGAAGAAGGGAGAATGAGGGTGGAAACTGCCAATCTATTACTGTTTCTTTCTTTTGGGGGTGAGGAACCCTAGGTGGTAGCCACACCAGGCAAGTCCTTGCTGGGGGCCACAGCCAGCCCCCAGGCACTGTTTTAGCTACTCAGCATGCAGCAAAGAACCAGGAAGGTGAGACTCCTCACCTTTACAGGGTTTACATTCTAGTGCAAGAATAAGAAAGCAAACAGCAGTAAGAATAAGCTAAATGTATAAGACGGTGTTAAGTATTCATGAAAGATAAACACAGAAGTAGATATGAAATAAGGAGGGAGAAAAAATTACGATCTAGTGGCCAAGGAAAGCCCCTGTGATTTTATGAGTGAAGGCTAGAAAGAATGAGGGGCTGAGCCATGTGACCTGTGTGTGGATGAGGAGCTGCTGGAGGCAGGGCGGAGGTGTCCTGCAGAGGGGCCAGTGTCTCTGGGAAAGCCTGAGTCACCAGTGGCACCAAAGCTGAGCATGGAGGCAGCTGGGGGCCAGCAGGTGAGGTCTTAGAAGCAAGCAAACAGCATGGCTTTCACTTGAAGGAGATGGAGAACCCTTAAAAGACTGAAGAGGACCAAGAACTGGATCCCAATGCAAAGAGAGCTGCTGGGCCCAAAGGATGGGCTTCACAGCAGCATCAGGCAGTTCTTAGAGCAGAGTCCAGCTGAGCCCAGGCTCAACAGAACAGCTGAGTTCTGGACAGGCTTTTCTGAACACAAAACTGACAAGGGTGGATGACAGACCAGACTTGAGAGCAGAGGGGAAACAAGAGCAGAGGGAGCCAGGCACAGTGGTGCTCAGCTGTAATCCCAGCACTCGAAACCAGCCTGAGCTGCCCAGCTGGTTCAGAGCCAGGATGAGCTACATGGCCAGACCAAGGCCATCCTGCACTATACAGAGAGACCCTGTCATCAAAAGAAAATAAGTGAGTGAAGTAACTGAGGTTTCTGGATGGAACAACTGGGGATGCCAGGGTTGCCAGGAACTAAACATTAATTTGCTTTGTTTTTGTTTTTGAGGTAATGGGGATTGGACTCAGGACCCAGCCCTAAACATTAATTTGAACTTAAATATGGAAATGGTTTCTTGAACATCTGACTTGATCCTGTCAACCCAAGGCCAAAGGCAAGGATCCAAGGAACAGAACTCACCTGAATGTGTCAGCAGGAAATAGTCCAACCTGTCACTAGTGCCCTGGAGAAAGGTACAAGAAGAAATCTCTAGGCAGAGCCAATAAAGACAACCACAGAAGCAAAGGCAGGAAACAGTACCCTTCCAAGCCCGCGGCAGAACTCAGGACAGAAGTCAGCCCTAATGGGCAAGGAGTACTTATAAGGCCAGCTGAGGGAAGACAGGCCACAGAAGCCACACAGAACTGAGGAAAGAAGTAAGGGAGTTTGGATGACCTTGGTAGCATGAAAGACAGGCAGGAAGTGACACGAAGACAAAGATGAGACTTAAAATGGGACAGGCATGGAAAGGAAAAAGGACAGATAGGAAAAAAATCCTCAGAAATGAAACCAGGGCAGATCTCAGAGGCGGTGGATGCAGAAGACGTGGAGGGCAGCACACGGTGCTCTGCCATGGCCCAGCTCAGCCTCCAGCGCAACACGGAGAGTGGTGCAGGAGGGCATGCTAGCGCCATGAACAACACATTACATATTCCAGCCTGGCCTTTAAAAACCTTATTTTTAATTTCCCCAGAGTTCAGGCTTAGGTTCAATTACTAAGTAGAGCCAAACTCTAGCATTAGAAGAGGAGACAAAGCCAAATAACTTATTTACACATAGCTTCAAAAACCATTATTTACTAGATCTCTCAAAGGAATACTAGGCATCAACACATAAGAACAATCCTAGATTAGGATCTTGCAGGAAATAAATTGATAACCAGATCAATTATACAGAATATTTAGAAAGAAGACAAAAAAGAATCTCATGATCCCAACCACTCACAAGTTAAAAAAAAGACAAGAAAAACTTTGCTGGCTATTTTATTTTTCCTTTTCTTTTTTTAACCAAAGGGTTTGTTTGTTTGTTTTGCTTTGTTTTGAAACAGGGGATTGAATCAGCCCCTAGAGCTTCATTTTAAAACAAACTCATTTATTATGTATATTTACTGCCCTAAAGAGCCTCTAGTTCAAATACAATGTGTCCTAGGCCTTCAAGAGCAGATCCTAGGTATAGCGAAAGGAGGATGGAAGAAGAAGAAAAGTCTGTCTTCTTAGCTCAAGGCATGCTCTAATGAGAAGCGTGGAAGACTGAGCTGAGGCTTAGCTGGCCCCCTCTCAACTTGTCACTCCTGGCATCTCCTCCAGCAGACTGGCCAAGTGCTTTCCAGCCAGCCTGCATAAGACATGCAACCTTCCCCACTGGACTCTGAGGAGTTCCAATCCGATTGGAGCAGATCTTATGGCTGTGGCTTTCTCTGAAGCAAAACTCCCATTCATTTATCACATCTCTCCAGAGCTAGGCAAAAAGAAAAGATGCAGATCCAACCATCGTGTCCACCTTCAAGTCACTACTACAGTCAATGAACACAGGACCCTTTCTTTTCATCATAAGGACCTTTCTAACCATGTACCATGAAACCCAACTGCTCATTATTACTCCATTTCACCCCACTTCAATTAAGCCTAAAATTGTTCTCCCTTACAACTTACCTCACTAGTTCTAAAAATTATGCGGTAGTTGTATGGAGATCCATTCTCTTTCATTTCTTCTGGTTTTTCCCTTCGAATGCTCACAGCCACTGGACCAAGATTCTCATCAGCCCCAAAATAGTTCCAGTGTTCTTAGGTAGAATAAAAGAAAAGATAATTAGATAATTTACTAATCTTTGAAAATGTTAAGATTCTGCTCAGCATTTAAGATCATCACTCAGAAATTATTCCCTACCAATAACATGTAGGCAAGTTTAATAAACATTAGTAGTCCTCACCAAGGTGTAAAAACAAAAGCCACACAGCTTTCCTTCCAATAGAGGTAACACAAATAGAGATGGCCTGGTAAGTTTTTAGTACTTTTAACTTACTATTCTACAGTGATTTCTGAAAGTCTGTGTTTTAACCCTGGGGCCACCATTGTAATGGGCAACACTATGTGTACTTTCTTGTCTCAGGCAAGGCTTTTTAGCTTTTGTTTAAAATAAACATCCTAAATCTACTAAGCACAGAGTTTGAGGAGAGGGATTTCCCTGACCATGAAAATCCTGGGTTAGAGACAAGAGCAAGGTATGTAAGGGACTGAGCAGCCCCAAACCTGCATAACCCCGTGAGGTAGGGAAAGCCCCAGGGAAGGCCTTTGGAGGCCCAGAGGCAGGAGCCCAGCGGTTTCCAGGCTTAGGATATCGAGAGAGTCCTGGGTAGCTGGTACAGGAGAGCCCTGGGGGCAGGCCCCTCTTCCACACACTCAGGGGCCCAGTGGTCCACCTCTGCATAACTGAGGGGGTAGGAAAAAAGTCGCCACAATGACAGGCGTGGACCTCCTCCCCACAAGAAGGAAAGTGGAAATCAAAATTAAAGTAACTGGTAGAAAATGTCATCCTGATATTTCCTGGGCATCCAAGTATAAATCTCTTCAAAAATTAAAATTGTTGGTATGTGCATGACATGTTCACGATGAGCAAGTTCACACAACACAGAAATGGAAACTGGTAGTAAATAACTTATTTTTCCAAAATATGTTCTTTATGTTGTTTTATTTCATTTACATGTCACATGGCTAAATGACCAAGTTGTGAAATGATACATTATTTGCATACAAAATGCATAAATACTTGAGAATATGTTATTTCCATACAAAATGTACAAGCATTTGAAAATCCATGAGAATAATAATGAAGAGTAGCACAATGTGTTTAATCATGTGGCTTTAAAACTTTTTAGATGTGCATAAAGATACTTTGCAAGTATTAAAGCATGATTAGAAAATTATGATCATAAATACTGAAGGCTCTCTAGGAATATTATAGCCCATGGAAATTCAAAATAAGAAAAAAACACAATGGAAATTCAGGCAACAAACATCTCATATGAATCACCGAGAAACAGCCCGATAAACGTCACAAGACCCATGTACAGACACTTAGCATGTCCTCAAGGCACAGCACGCGAGAATCACACGCAGGCCATGTGCTCTTACTTTGCACACAATCCTAACAAGCTTGTTCTCAGGTCTTCAAGCCCACAGCTTTATTTCTGAGGTGTGATAAGTCCAGATGTTGACAAAGTCCAGGGTGTAGGCTGATAGAGACTTTCATGCAGACAGCAATGTGATAGAACAACTGACAACAAGGAAGAAAACAGAAAGGGAGGAGACAGAAATAGTATAAAAAAGCGGACAAGAACTTAAAAACAAGACAGCAGTCTGGGGCCATTTGCTAAGGAGCAAAGAGCTTTAACTGATGTACTTGAATAACCTGGGAGGAAATTTTAATATAGCAGCACAGAGCAATGGTGGACACATCAAAGAGGAGTAAGCACGCTGGCCCTTGGAGGCCCTTCCTTGTGCTTCACAGCCTCAACTGAAACCCAACCCTAAAGAGACTCTTCAAATGACACCTTTTGTGCCTCAGGAAGGGCAGGTGGGACTGTGACTCTTGCTGGACAATTCACAAAAACACAGGGCTCTTAGCAGTTCTTCAGTACACTCACCTCTTGTGGTCCTCAAGTGTTTCCTGGGCATCTCCCTTTCTCTGCTTCTGTAGAGCTAGTGCTTCACACATTCCCTATCCTTCAAGCTCTCATGTATACTTTCTCCTCAAACTCAGCTAATGACCATGCTATCTACACCACAGAGAAAATCAGCCAGTTCACAAGCAAACTTCACCATCAACCACCACCATGCACAAATTTACCTGCAGCCACTTTTGCTTCCTTCTTCCTAAAACACAGAGCCCAAGCTCCATGACACCTGGTCTCCGTCCCTTCTCTTTTCCCAGAATGATGCCCTGAGCTCCGCCCTTCACACAGCCATGTCACCAACACTGGGCTGGTCTCCTTCCCTTTACCAGACAGCTCACCCTTGATTCCTATCATTCACCCGAATTGAAGAGCTGGCCTCCCTTTGCTGTCTTCCATTGGGAAACTGAACGGGGTGCCTTCTGGTGCGTAGTCACCAATGACTAGTTTCAAATCAAAACAAATGGTGCTCCTGGTGCTCACCTTACTCTAAGCTACCCAACCCATAACTTCTGGCACGGGCAGTCACTGCCTTTTCTAAAGACACCCTTAAGTACTTCCTGATGTCTATGCTATCACACTCTTCTGATTTTCCCTTAACCATAGTCTTCTACCCACTCTCAAAACTTCAACGTTCACCTCATGTTTGAAAATGGACACACTCCCTCCAGACTTCAGGAAGTCTCTG
Organism: Ctenomys sociabilis; assembly: GCA_004027165.1. Classification (NCBI taxonomy): domain Eukaryota; kingdom Metazoa; phylum Chordata; class Mammalia; order Rodentia; family Ctenomyidae; genus Ctenomys; species Ctenomys sociabilis. The sequence continues at coordinate 83,169 of PVKA01004087.1, read as the reverse complement.
TCTGCCTGGTGGAGTTCTGCCCATGGTGTCTGCAGAAATGAAGCCATCTTCATTTCTGTCAGCTGTCCCTTTGGTCCCTGCTCCAGTGCCTGCTACCATATCCACACAGATGCTCACGCAAGGCCCATATTTCTCTAATCCTATTTTTTAATCCAACTTACTGTCTCTCATTTATCCTGCTCATCGGAATGTAGTAACTAGTTGGCTTTTACTTATAGTCACTATCAGCCTGACGATCCCTAACATGCCACCTGCCTGGCTACCCGCACACTTAAGCCCTTCTTAGGGCTCCCAAGCCCCATAGCCTGCCACCAGCCACAGCCTGCCACAGCCCCTGTGCAGCCCTTCCTCCTCCACTCCACTCTCCTCGCCTTCCCATTCAGATGTGCACAGTCGCTATGCTCTTTCTCATCTGAAAAGTTTTGCCTGGAACATACTTCCGCAGCGTGCCGTCATCTGTCTGAGTCCTCTCATGTCTGGGTGTCAGCTCAATCATGCCTAGGCGACCATGACAGCCCGGCACAAAACGCACACGTTTAAAACACCATGACTTTACTTAAAAGTGTTAAGTATCACTGAAACCAAGTATTTACTGTATCCAAACACGAAAATTTAAGACCCATAATAAATAAATTTGTAGTGGGCCAGGAAGATAGCTCAGTAGAATAAGCACCTGCCTAGCAAGCACAGGGTCCTCAGTTCAATCCCCAGTCCCACAAAATAAACAAACAAATAAATAAATAATTATTTGTAAAAATATAAAATCAATCATTTTAGTATTACTTTGCAGATAAAATTAAAGCAAAGTTTTAAAAGTAAGCGCCAACATAAAATAAAGGGGCTAGGAAGATTGCTCAGTGGAATAAGTGCTTCCCTGGCAAGCACAAGGCCCTGAGTTCAATGCTGGTTCCACCAAAAAGAAAGAAAGAAAAGACTGAAAATGAAGGCCATTTTGCTAATAAAAATTACAAAATTAATATCATTCATTTTCAGTATCGTAATCAAAATCTGGTATTTCTGTACAATTCTTCCAGCTACAAAAACATACATTTTTGAGGTGTGAGAATAATAAGTACTTATAAATACCTTCATGCACAGTGGTGTAAGTGCCTACCTGGTAAGTGCAAGGTTCTAAGTTCGATCCCCAGTATCACAAAAAAAAAAAAAAAAAAAATCAATCTGTAAAACAAACTCGTATCTGGTTTGATAATGCTGGAGAGATGTTTTTTGAATGTATGTATCTATGTGAATATATTGGATTTTTTTTTTTTTTTCGAAAACCAGCTCCATTTTTTAATGAAGACTGGAACAGTTCCAGTCTTCAACTGCGTCAGTCCCACGGGCACTGAGATCAGCTTTCATTTCCCAGGTTAAATTTACTACTGTCACAATTAGATTCTACTTATTCAAAGGTCTTCCAATTTGAATATAGCCTGTTCTCACAGTGAAAGCTTTGCTTTGTCCAGTCTGTTTTTTGCTCTTAAGGATTATAAAGAGATAGGAAAAAATCCTTGACACAAACCCTAATGTATCCAGTTGAAAACTCAATGCAGCTTATGCCCTTCCACCAAGCCAGACCCTGTAGGGTGTTTAGATTCAGGCCTCAAGACAAGTCAGTCAAACTTTATACCCATAACCTGGTTCTTCCAGCCACACTGTCTGCCTCCAGAGCCAATGGAACACTGCACCTTTATCTCAGAGCTCTGACCTCGGCTGGATACAGTGCATCCTTCCCTACATCCGTCTACCTTCATTCCTGGCTAGGTGAGAGGAATCCGTTGCAGGGAGCTTCCAGTGAGATCCACAGTCAGCGATGTCTTTCTTTCAGGGTAAAAATAATTAGCAGGGAAGGGAAACAAGAACAGGGGAGGTACAGATGAGGAGCATTAAAGAAAGATGAGGGATATCATGAAGAAGAGAAGATGTGAGATGGGCAAAGCTGACGACGGATGGACTTCAGTGTAGGCACTACACCACCAGACACAGTCACATTGAGCTGAACACACCAGAGTGTCAAAAGGCAACATTTCAACCCTCTATACTTGAGCAATACAGTGTAAAAAGCAGAACCACCTTGCCGAGCACACTAGTCTTCATATCGACCAGAGGTAGCATTTTTTTTTTTAAACAGATGAGGCAACTATAATTTGATGTATCACAAGGTATGTCATTTAGCAAATTTCAAGCATTATTCTAGCTATTGACTTCAAAGCTCTTTTGCTCAGCAATTTTCTGTATCACTTGGTTCTCTAAAACTTCTGAAATTTTATTAAGAATAAAAATAGTGGAATAAAAGTTGCTGCCTAAAGGGATACATGGTTTGTCTAGTCAGATCACATACAGCGATATTCCCTGATGTGCTATAAGCCAACGTTTTTCTGTGTTGAAAGGGAGAGATATCAACATTGTGTCCACATGTGTCCACTCCTCCCCTACCCAACAGTCAGACGCAACACACACCTGCTCATCTCACCAGCTCCTTTCTGAGGTATAACTAGGGCAGCACCAAGAGTGCCAACAAAGCATTCCACAATTACTGCATCATTTCATAAAAGTAGCCACATTTTTATCTGGTATATTCACAACTATAATACAAATTCCACATTCTTCTGTAAGAGGGCAGATATTTAATAGTTCACACCTCCACACAATTTGTTCAGACACAGACTGTTGCTTATAAATTGTGCATACACATGTACATAGGCAAAAAAAATAAGCTAGCATTTTAAAGAGAAGAATAAAATACAGTCATATGAGCTACAAGATCCAAGCAGCAATTTCTGAATTGTTTATACTGCTTTTCACAATACCTATAAACTACATATTAATATTTTATTGTGCACTTCCCCAGGGACATGAACATACTAGGCTGAATATAAGTATAAGCAACAAAAATATATTTTCATCTTAAAATAACATCAGTTATAAGTTGTAGCTTAAAATATTTCTGTACAATTAAAACTTTAAATAGGGAAAAGAAACATCATAAACACAAGCATAAAGCAAGCAAAACTTGTCTGCTATCTTATGCCTAACACAATTAGAAGCAATTTTTCAGAAATGAGAAAAACAACCCTTAGTAGAGCTGTAATATATTTATGCACTGCTAGCGGCACTCTGGATTGGTAGCAACCATTTTAGAAAGCAGTATGGCAATCCATGTTAAGTCATAAAAATATCCACATCCTAATCTTAGAGTTACCCTAATTGACTACACAGAAGGAAAAACAAGTGCTTCTCCATTTTCTGTAGAAGCAGCGCAAGTGCTGTAGAAAAAGAATGCCAGGTTCCAAGTAATGCGCCGACAGACTTGAGTCACGTCGCACCTGTGGGCCCAAGGATGGAGCCCGGACGGCTGCTCCAGCTGGTTCCAACCATGTCACTGGGGTCAGTATTCGAAACTACTTTTTGTTAGAAGTCTGTTTGGTGGGACATGAGCATACCACTGCCAGTGTAATAACAGACACGAACTTTGACTTAGCATTGCCACTAAAACAGAAGTTGCAAGCAAGTGGTGGAACTGTTCATCCATAGCACAAGTTCCTGTAAAACTGTTCATCTTTCCTATTGGGTTCAAATGCTTTTAATTTTTCTGCAACTTACTATATTTCATTATAAATATACATCATTTTAAAAGACAAGATACAGCTTAAAGTCAGAGAACAACAAAAAAATTTCTGGTTTGGAGTTAGGGAAGGGGAAGAAGATGAAGATGTGTTGTGAATATGTATCAATCCCCTACCAAGAATGCAATCACTATATATTAATAAAAAAAAAAAATCGAAGAAAACTGCAAAAGACTGAAACCTAGGTAGGTAGACAGGTGCAGTGGCATACACCTGTAATTCCAGCACTTTCTTCTGAGAGGCAGAAGCAGGAGGATCACAAGTTGGAGTCCGGCTGTGTAACTCAGGGCCTTAGCAAGACCCTGTCTAGGAAGGGAGGGAGGGAGGGAGGGAAGGAGAGAGAAAAGGAGGGAGAGAGGGAGGGAAGGTGGGAGAGAGGAAGGAGGAGGATGACTTAACCTGCAGAGTAAGAGCCTGACTGGAAAAAAAAAAAAGGAAAGAAGGAAGGGAAGAGAAGGGAAGGAGGGAGGGAAGGAGGGAGGGAGGGAGGGAGGGAGGGAGGGAGGGAGGGAAGGAGGGAAGGAGGGAAGGAGGGAAGGAGGGAAGGTGGGCGGGCTCTGGATATAACTCAGTGAAAAGACTCTGGGTTCAGTTACAGACATACACACTCTTAGGTTTGCCCAAAAGAAGGTAATACAAGGTCATTGACTAAATAATTCTTCTTGCCTGGAAACAAAATACTCAGAGATCTTTCAGTCTCTGGGCTCATCCTAATTTTAAGACCAAGGTTCCAAGCACTAAATAGTTTAAGATTTTGCGTCAGAATCAGGTCAGAGTAATGGACGGGGACATTCATGCAGGACTGACCACATGCCCCAAAGCTGGCCCAAACTCCTGCACTAAGCTGGTAATTACTGCTAAACATGAGTAATTGCTGACTTACAAGAGCTTAGGATTCTGAGGTGAAACTTCTTTCTATAAATAGCTTCTCAAAAGTGGCTGGCCTACTCCCAAAATTGCATGGCCTTTGGGGTTGAAAAGAGTATTTGAGCTAGACATGGTAGCGCATGCCTGTGGTCCCAGCACCTGGGAAGCTGAGCTAGAGTATTGCAGAGAGTTGGCGGCCAGCCTGGGCTACACAGCGCATCCAAGGCCAAGGTGACCTACAGAGGGAAGCCCTGTCTCAAAACCAAAAATCAGATGAAAATGGCATTGGAGCTCCTGATGTACTCTTTAGCTTGCCAAAAAAGCATAAACTTCATTACGGAGTTAAGTTAAATAAATGCAGTAAGTAAGAATGAGGGGCCAGGGAGATGGCTCAGTGGAATAAGCGCTTGCCTGGCAAGCACAAGGGCCTGAGTTCAATCCCCAGTATCGCAAAAAAAAAAAAAAAAAAAAAAGAATGAATTGCATGTTGTCAACATGTGAAGGCACAGGTGCCTGGTCTTCTGTTTTCCTCCCAGGCATGGTATCTGGCACAAAGCAGTGCCAAGTATGGTGTACTATATGAAAAAATGAGTAATAGTGGCACCTGTGAAACCTTTCAGGGTAATATTGTCAATAGAAAAACATGGATAATAAATACACATGTATATGAAAAGATATTAGTAAAATTACTGGAATTAGGGGCAGCCTTTCTTTCTCTATTTCTGTACTGGTTTATAACAAACTCATTTGTGCTCTGTCTGATATCTTGTTTACTGTGTTTCCCTCCACCAGAGGATGCATTCCAGCAGCCAGGGAGATAGCTCAGTAGAATAAGCACTTGCCTGGCAAGTGCAGGGTCCTGAGTTCAATCCCTGGTACAGAAAAAAAAAAGAGGAAGAAGAAGAAGACACGCTCCATGGGGGCAGGAGAGGGATCTTACCATGCAGGAAATGCCACAGCACTCACCAGGCCTGGCAGCAAGACGTGCAGTGGGTGCTCCACCTCTGGAAAGGGCGAGCTAGCAGTTCTACCACAAAGAATGCAATCAGCTCAAAGTTGCTGGCTGAGGCGCCCTAGGGTCTGCGGCCAGTTGCTGTGTGGCTCAGCCCCCCCCCTGCAGCTGCTGGTCACTAAGTGAGCATCCAGGCTGGGCTAGGGGTTTATGGAGCCTGGCCACATTCTGCAATAAGGGACTTTTCTAAAGCTCACTCTGCTCAGTTATGTTGGGTTTCTGGCGATACACATCCACGCCTGAGAGTCCCTGCTTCACCTTTCTTCCCATCCACTCGCCCTTTTCCTGGCGGTATTCGACAGAACCACAGACTTCCTTCCCCCTTTCATGATTCACAGGTGTTGCTGCCAGGCCCCGAGCAACCAGCTGCAGGTTCTCAGTCACGGCACATGACCCGCCTGGCACGCTTGTTAGCATGACTAAGCGTAGGACTTATCAGCAAAGGCCACAGGAACTCTGAGTAGGGAAACTTCTAAAAAGACAAAATACCCACTGCTACCATTTGATCAAGAGAAAACATGAACCTGACAAGAGACCTAAGCATGGTGTAAGAGCAGTGTCAGTCGTGCCTCAGGCGTACTCGCGTGGGCTTCTGAGTGTGGAGGCAGTGGAGACGCTCACGTGTTCAAGCCTGCGCATCCCACACCAGGGCTGACACTTACAGGGGCGCAGGCTATGAGGCGGCAACTGGACAGACATCTGGACAGACATGGCCAAGAGCACAGCAGCATGGCCGGAACCGGGCAAACTGTGAAGCACTTGACATAATGTAACTCAGTGTCTTTTGAGAAAAAAATGTTGAGGCCATTAATTATAAGCCACACATATAAATCATACTAATAGAACAAGAAAACAAAATACAAAGTGGAAGCAAATTATGCTATGAAGGTTATGTGGCTGAACATAAAATCTACTTTTTGGTTGGGAGTTGACATAAAACAGTAAGCACTGGAAGCATAAATGATCAACAGAAAGCCAAATATTTTGCTAGTTCCAAAAACAATTTCTGGCATTAGCTTCTGTAATAAATTTCTCATTGAAACTCTACATGGGCCACAGACCCCATTCTTACCACCAGTTCTGCTCCAAAGCAAACTCCACATTTTATAAATGAATCTTTAAAAACAAAGGCCTGATCTTGCTTATAGGTGGTACACACCTGCAATCTCAGCACTCAGGAGGCTGAGGCAGGTGGATCACCAAGAGTTCAAGAGCACCCTAGACTACATAGTAAGTTGAAGACCAGCCTGAAAGACCCTGTCTCAAAAACCTAGAAAACCAAACCATCCCCCACCCCCCCAAAAAAAGATGATCTCAAAGTCCAGAGGCCTCTGACCCTCTATGTTCATTTTCACATAAAGCATGTGGAGGAGCAGCTGAAGTACATGCCCTTTCCACTACTCCCACCACCCTCTGAACCCGGGTGGTGCAGGCACCTACAGGATCTGGGTCTGACCAAGTTACGCTGGGCCTTAAGAGCATAGCAAAGGGGTAAGTTGACTTTCAAAGGAGCACACATGGAAGGCCTAACACCTATGGGCCTGTCTGGTTCAGCAGCATATGCTCCTCGTAAGGCTAAGGGAGAAGGCTCTCGTGAGCTGAGGAGTTCAAAGCTGGCCTGGGCAACACAGTGAGAGCTCGTCTCAAACCAAAGATGGTAGTGAAGCACATTCCCAGGTTAGTTTCTGAGGAGACTATATGGTGCCCCAAAAATCTTCCTGGGAAGGAATAGAGAACTACATGTAAGGGAGGTATGCTACACGTGATCTTAAATCAATTTTTTTGTGTGTTTGTATGTGTGGTACCAGAGATTGAACTCAGGACCTTGCACTTGCCAGGCAAGTGCTTATTCTACTGAGCTATCTCCCTGGCCTGCTATATGTAATCTTAAAAACATAAACGGCAATTAAAATAATATATCATAATACATACACTGAAACTTTCACTACTAAATTTTATTTTTTCACTACTAAATTTTAAGGTATTAACTGTTAAATTCAAGGGCATGGAGGAAGCCATGGCTCAGGAGAACAAGTGTGACCTCACTTACCTGAAGAAACCTGTCCCTCGCAGAAAATCCAATATGGTATAGAATATTCTCAAAAATTCTACACAGTAGGGAATCTAATAGGCTTTTTTTTAGCCTAATATTCCTGTATTCATGGAAGTTTTGTTTGTCATTGGTTTGTTTGGTTTCTGAGACAGGGTCTCACTATCCTTGAACTCACTGTGTGCCCCAGCTGACTGACTCAGGGCAGTCAGCCTCCTCAGGGCTGGAATTAGAGGCATGGGTCACTATGTGAGGTGGAGTGATTTTTTTTTTTTTTAAGAAAAAATAAAAGAAGCAAACATTAGCTATATATCACCAAGTGTTCCTGGTGAGCTTTTCTCTTTTCCTGAAGGTATCACTTTTGCTATTAGGATGACCCCTCCTTAAGGTATTTCCTCCACAGGAATAAGGGAGAAAAAGAGGAGGTACAAGGGTGGGTGACATGGGGTATGAATAGAATTATGTAATTATATGTGAAATAATTATATCTATTAAACCCTCCACCAAGTACATGTGAAACTGGAGTAGGGAGAATGATTAAAGTATATGCATGTATAGATCAGCGAAAATACTTATTAGTCTATATAATCAATCTGTACCAATAAGGAAGGTGAAAAAAAATAAAATGAAACAATCTGTTAGCTTTCAAATGTTGCATTATAAGGGCCAGCCAGATAGCTTAGTGGACCAAAGCACATGCTTAGGCAGAACATAGCGGCTAGGTTGTAAACAGGAGGATATCTCCCAGTCCGATCTAGTAGTGAGACCCTGAATACCCTATAGACCCTTCCCTAAAAGTACCAAAAATAAATAAATACATAAATGCTGCATCACGACCCTTGCCAGCTTATCAGCTCGCAGATCACTGGGAGAGCCGCATGCCAGGTCTGGAGACCAATGGCTGCACCTGAGCACACTCACTCTCCTACCCTTACCCTACACCCAAAACGAAGGCCTGAGCTTGCTTCATCTTCTGCTGTCAAGGCAGGCACTGGTGGCTGGCACAGCGCAACTGCAGCCACCTTGTGGCCAGCGCAGTGTCCCACACGTCAGGTGGTAGACACACCCGCCCACAAAGTCCTCACAGACACACATAGGCTCTCTGAGAAAAAGGCTTATATTCTAGAGAAAACATGTTTTTCAGAAAAAAATTATCTAAGAGTGGTGTGGCTGTAACTATCAATCTCTTATCGTAGGCTAGAGAGAGGAGCTTGACATTAAGGTGGCTGTTCGGTCTCAATCTAGAAAGATCACCTTTCTGTTTAATTGAGCTTTCATGTGCTCTGTGTACTATAAAATACCTCACTAAAACTTACACCAGCTGCTAATGAGGCTCATTTAACAGACTCGACTCTGAAGAACTGCTCTTGAGAGCAAAGCTGCGAATGTATTAGTGCTAAAACTGTCACTTGGATACATGTGTGGTTATGTGCAAAATTCTAAAGAAGGGATGTTAGAGATGGCTGATCACCAGGCAATAAGCAGCAGAAATGACTCCACAGGAGCAACTGAAATCTGAAGCTGTCAATCATACTGCTGACCCTAATGTGTATACAGAGGGAGGGGCACTAGCAGGAGGAAGGTGAGCAATAGGAATAAAATCCGGTGATCTAGGGCCATCAAAATAATTAGATGCATAAGCATTAGTTGCTCTCTTTGTAGAAGTGGGAAATGATCTTAGCTGAGCTAGCAGTTTCTCTCAGCTACTGGAGAAAGGATCAGCCTATTACAGCATCTTCAGTAAGTGGACTTGGAGGACAACCCTCCACCTGCATGCAGATCAGCCTTTCAACACTGTTGGACAACGGTGCAACAAACACCACACCACAGCAACCCACAGGCTGCCTGTCTTTGCTTAATGCCTCCCTTGGAATGAGATTCAGGAACGCACCTCACAGCAGGACTGCAGACATGGTGCTGATCAAAACATAGATGTTTAGAACAGAATACATCTCATAAACAGTTACACACTTGGCAAGAAGCTAGCACAGTCCTGTAGGGCCACAGAACATGAGGCCTGTCATGGCCAGGCAACAATCCATGCTGGCATAAAGCTGCACTTACTCTATGATGAAGGATTTTCCTCTTAGAAATCTTCTTGGCACTTTGATCATGGTGACTGAATAAAAACTAAAAACAAAATGTATGTAGTCCAAAGAAGATGGGCAGGTTAAAATGAATTCCCTACCGCCTAGTCTGTGCTTCCACAGGGAAGCTGTAGTCGTATTACTGATATTAAGTAGGTCTACATAGAAGAAAAAGCAGCAATACCATAAATGTAAGCTATCTTGTTACCATTACTTCATCCCGGGTAAAACTCACTATAATCACAGGCACATACACAATTTCACCCTCCTGCACACCATCCCTCCCCCTCCAAAAAAAAAACCAATAAAGAGACATGAGAACAAGAGAAAGAAGGAGGGGCATTAACAGCATGCCACCTGCTTATTAAGTCCAAACAGTACAGTTCTTCTATTGTCCCAGCATTTTCTCTTTTGGCGGAACTGGGAATTGAACTCAGGCCCTTGTGCTTGCTAGGGAAGCGCTTATTCCACTGAGCCATCTCCCCAGCCCTGTCCCAGTATTTTTTTTTTAAACTTTTTATTTGGTACAGGGTCTTGCTCTGCAGCTAGGACTCATTGCTAAAATTAGTACCTTAATTCATTTTCCCTGCTAGAACCTTAGAGTGAATCCTCTTGCTAAAGGAGCTGGGCTGGGGTGGATGCAGTTTACCTTCCCTCCTCATCCTCACCCTCAGGAGTGCTTACCATGTGCCTGACTCCATTGTGCCTGAGGCTCTGGGGAAGTACTGCTGAAGTTCCCTGTGGCCACTGTTATATGTAAAGTCTCATCACATTCAGCCGATAATGTGATAGCTTTTTATAGGCCTTATTTTACAGATATAGACTTTAAGGATATCCTCCTGTCTCGGCCTCCCCAGCACTGGGATTGCAGGCATGTACGACCACCCTGGTTCTGGGCTAGCACAGCATGCAATACTGGGGATCAAACCTGGGTCCTTGCACTTACCAGGCAGGCACGTAGACCGCTCAGCTGTCTCCTCAGCCCTGCCCCAGCATTTTTCCAACACAGATGTGGCTATACCAGTGCATGGCATGCACAGTAGAGTAGACCCCATCACTGAAAGCCTTAAAAGGTTTAGCATCAATGGCTGGCACGTTGGAACTGAATGTCCTCTAAAGTCTGTATTTGCAAAATAAGGCCTATAAAAAGCTATCACATTATCGGCTGAATGTGATGAGACTTTACATATAACAGTGGCCGCTGCGAACTTCAGCAGTGCTTCCCCAGAGCCTCAGTTACAATGGAGTAAGCACTCCTGAAACTGGTGATGAAGAAGATGAGGAGGGAGGGTAAACTCCATCCACCCCAGCCCAGCTCCTTCAGCAAGAGCAGGGAAAATGAATTAAGGTACTAATTTTAGTGTGTCAAAGCTGACAGCAAAGTCATGACAGAATTATTTAATTATTTGCATGCTGCCATAAAAATACAGATAACTTAAGTTTTGCCTTTCTATTTTTAATGTATTTAGTACAGGGTCAATCTCAGTACACAGATAGGACTCCCAAGGACTGGGATTACAGGCACGCACCACCACATCCAGTCTCACTTGCATCTCAGCACATCCCGGGGATGGGGCCTGTAAGGCAAGCGGAGGATCAAACCCCAGCTGGTGTGCTCTGCCTAAGCAGGCACTTTAGTCTGCTGAGCTATCTGGCCAATCTGGTAACCTAAGTTCTACAATACACAATTAGGGGCATGGTCTCTGCCTCACGTGCGGCTGGCTGCTCAGAGGCACCACCATCCTGTGGTAAATGGCCCACCTCTCAGGAAAGCTCTCACTGTATGCCCATAGAGCCCATGGAGTCGGTGTTCTCCGTCCTGAGTTCGGGGGCCAGTTGGTGTCCTGAACTGTTGCTGTGGCTGCTTCTCTGACACCATGCCGTGCCACGTGCACTCTCTGCTCCCACCAGCAGAACTACACAGGCAGGGTTGGCTGCACCTTCCTAGACCTGTTGATGCCAGCTCACACATTACAGTTTAATTATGAAACTTGACCATTATGAAATCTGATGAAATATGGATATAGAAGATGTTGTTTCTATAAATCTAAGTTGTAGGTTTTGGAAAAGAATATAAGAAAGCCATTAAAAGCGATTAGATTCAAAATGGGGAAGGCAGCGATGGAAACAGAAAAACTGTGAAGCACTCCATGCTAGACTGTTAATGTCTACGCTGACACTCTGTTCCTGGGGCTTATATGATTGATAGATCACATAGATCTATCAATATTATCTGATAGACCCTAAAAGACTGAAAAGCTTGGATTCCTAAGAGTTAGGCAAATGTATTCTTACCTTTAGCCAAAGACACTATTTTAGACATGCATTTTTAAAACAATGCCCTTTTTAAAACTGCTTTCAACTAAGCACTTTGTACAGGGTCTCACTATGCAGCCCACATTCATAGTGATCCTCCTGCTTTCTGCCTCCCTAGTGCCGGGATTTCAGGCACACGCCACCACGCTGGGACTCCATCGCCAGCTCAGCGCACCCAAAGGTGGGGCCAGCGCGGCCTGCAGAACCAGGAATCGAACCCTGGCCACTGTGCTTACCCTAAGCAAGCGCTTAGTCTGCTGAGCTATACTGCCGGCCCTAGCACTTCCACTTATTCTTAATAAGAATGTTCTCCATCCTCCAAATTAGTAACTACTGAATTAGTGGCCTTTAAATTTATGGGTTGTTATTAGTAAGCAAGACTACTGTGGACTTTCAATATTCAAATTTTCATTCCATGCTTTTGAAAGATGAAATACATTAGATAAGTTCCCCCTCTCCCGGTGTAACATAAGTGCAGATCCAAGAACAATAATAGAGAACACGACCATGGTGGAGATTACAAAGGGTGACTCTAGCCCATAGATTGTGCTAGGCTCCAGGGCAGCACTGCACCTGAATGCCAGCTTGTTCATCTGGAAAGCAGTTAACAATAGTACTGAACTCATGGGCACCATGAGGTTCAGATGAAAAAATCTGTAAGACTGCTAGTAGGAAAAAGTGTCACTACTAGATTAAAAAGCCATCGTCCCCAAACGCTAAGTCTGTAAAGCGAACAAATCCTAAACATTAGAGGTGAGTGTAAGAAAGACATAATCCTAAAATCTGAATCCTAGAAAATTATTCAGAGAAAACATAGCTTAAAAATAACACAGGGTATGATGGTACATGCCCATAACCTAGCACTCTGAGAGGCTGAGGCAGGAGTTAAGCAAAGTCTGGACTGAAACAGTTAATGACTGAGGAAGACCCTGTCTCAAAATTCAAATATGTAAAAGGGGCTGCAGAGATAGTGTGAAGTTCCTGGGTTCAAGCCCTAGTCCTGGAAGTAAAAGAAAAAGAGAGACAGATTTTCATTTGCTTTGATTCCAGGACTCATGCCACAGACACTCAGGAATAAGGAAAGACAGAAGCTTAGTACCAAGACAAGGTACTTCCCTTCAGTAATCCCTGAGTGGGGTCCACTGCATAATAATCTTAGGGTAAATTTATCCTGAGGGGAACACTGTCATATACTAATAATGAGCACCAGACCTGAAGTTACACTTCATTCAGAAAGATAAATCTGCACAGCATTTAAAACTCTACAACAGCAGTGGGAACTCAAAACCTTGGGGGTCCATGGTGGGTAGCCTTTAGTACCACAGGTCTCTTCACCTGGCTACAGACCGCGGGGGTGGCTGATGAGCCCCTCCTTGCTGAGCACTCAGCCTGGGGCTCTGCATGACTGACACTCATCCCTCAGTTACGGGGTGCTCAAGAAACCGTGAGAGAGCTCTGAGGAGTTCATTACTCTTCAGCAAATTGGGGCCTTCCTTAAGAAGGGGAGGGTAGCCAGTACAACCTCAACTAATCTCTCCCTCCTTCCCTCCCTCTCTCTTACACACAAAGACTAAAAACAAGTTGCCAATGTTAAACTCACTTTCTTCCTCTGATTCTTTTCAATTCAAACTGAAGACCTAAACTTTTATCTGTCAAGTAATATAATTTATTTTGACTGATGTTCCTGGGAAACAGGAACACATGCAATTTCCATTTTCTAGTAACACTGAAGTGGCAAAGAAATCCTGGACTAACTGCAGAAAGTGCTAACAGAAAGGTGGCATTAAAATTGTTCCTGTAATCTTTTTTAAAAGGCTTTATTTAAAATATTTTCAAACTTACATATTCATTCCACAAGTGACAGAGTAAATACACAATAAGGATTATAATTTCATTCACTAAGTCAGACAGGTTTTTCAAATTTAATATTTAACACATAAGACATTTGTACTCCTAAAAGGGTAAAGTAGTTAAAAAAATGTAACAGAAACTCAACAAAGTAGTATTTAAATATATCACCTCTGAGAAAGATATACATGCAAATGTTATCATACTGCTAAAAACATTAATATACTATTTTTCCAGAGTATACAGTAAAAGAAATTTCTTAAAAAACAGACCCTCTCTACTCACCTTTCTGGTAGAAAAACCTCCTGTAGTAGTATGCGCCAAGGTCCACGTGTTCCACGACGTACCTCTTCACACGGTCCAGATGCAGCACCACACTCTCCTTGGGCACCTCAAGCACCGCCACGCCTGCGTTTGTGCAGTGGGAGGTGAGGGCAGACTCAAAGGAGGCACCTTCACACCCGCCAAAAGAGCCCGAGTTTGACCTAGACAGGCTGATTTTCCGTTCACCTTCTCCACCGATCTCATTCCGAAAGTATGGACAGCTCATCACGAGCTCATTGCTTTTATCATCGCCCTGGTCCACACTGAGGCTGCCTTTGGAGTTCAGGTCCTCAGTGCTGCCCACGGGAGAGCTGAAACTGGCCGAATGAGACAAAGGTCCAGACACCAGGGAGGCCACGGCCGCTGCCGAGGCTCCTGTAGTGGTGTTTCTCCGCTTAATGACATTGTGCCTGTTTATAATTGCCTCATTCAAATCAAATAATATACTCTGGACATCATAGTGGGCAAAGCACTTTGGACATGTCCAAGGCCTGACAGAATCTTCTGATCGGCTGTCATCAAGGTCAGATGATTTCCCAAGTTCTTCACCTTTGGCATTGCGTAATTTACGAAAAATGGATGAGTCTCCAGTTTCAGACTTGGAACGTCGTTTGAGTGGTTTTTCCCTGTCCTTACAAAGCCTAAGGTTTTCTCTCTGTGAGATGGGCCCGTCGATAACATCTAAGGAGAAACCAGAACCCTTTCCCCCACCAGCAATGAGAAAGTCACTGAGTTTGGTCGGAGTTGGACCTCGATCAGATTTATCATCTTTATACCCCTTTAACAAATCAAAAAAGCTTTCTCCAGATGTTCCTTGCTTGTCAATTGAAGACGTGCTGCCGTACTCCCTGTGCAATGAGGGCCCGGTCTTGTATGTGGGTGAGACACATTCATCAAAGCTGTCCACGTCAAGCTCACTTATGGTGATGTCGCTGTTGCTCCGCTGCCGTATTCTGCGCAGAGCTTTCCGGGGGGAGCTGGGGTAGGCTTCAGGCATCAGGAACCTGGAGTCCATGCTCTCCGCTGGCCTGGTCTTGCTCTTCAGTGTGTTCTGTATACTCTTTAGCATGGCTGAGTCATTGGAACTGAGGCTAACAGAGCTCCCCTGACTCACAGGACTGCTTTTGGAGGACAGGCTCTCAAGGCAACTTGAGGTTTCTATTTCCTGGCTTGAACGGCTAGATTCCTTTATGTTTTCCTTTCTTGGAGGCCAATCTGCGATCCTCGCCCTAACTCCCATCTTGGGGACGCCAGGAGTGGAGGTTATATGGTGAGAGCCTTCACTGCGAGGTGGCCCCACAGGAGCCATAACTGACGAACCTAAACTGCCATTTGGGGCCCGGAAGCGGCGCATGTAGAAATCATCAGCATGGACGCTGGGAGCGCCGTCTGTGCCAGCAACAGAGACCCTGTCGGTGGCAACAGGCCTTTCTGTCTGTGACCGTTTCAAGCTGGTCATGATGTAAAATCAATCAGACTTAAATACCTGCAGAAAGAATCATATCTGTGTTTTAGATGTGCACTTCCCTTTTGGAGAACGGCTTCTGAAATATACAACCGTTGCATGAAATCTTAAGCTTTTTCATTGAAAAGGTTAAATGTTGCTGGATTTGCAAACAACTGAAGATCCAGATCTTAAAAAAGATTGTAATCCACAATAGTTTCTTGGCTTCACTTTAGCAGATGGTTTTCTTTCGGAAAAAACTGAATGGAACTTGTATCAGTGGGGCTCTGTAACTGCCATAATTCCATGCTTTCTCTAAAAAAAAACCAGAAGGATGGTCTGAATTAACATTTGATAAATACTGAAAATGAACGTGCAACTGTCAAAATCAGACATACAAAAATAAAAGTTCTAACACTGGATTGTGGCTCACAGTTCCAGGATCCATTATTTTCAGTAAAGCAGGTTTGAAAGAAAGACATAAAAGCATTCAGTAAAATCCATCATTTATACTGAAAAAACAATTGCTATTTTAGCTTAATTGAAGTGTTTCATAAAGCAGGGGCTGGGGTTTCGCACCTTGTTCTGTAGCAATAAGACCCCTACCTCAAGTCTGGACTTTCGCTCCAATGACCTCTAACCACATGAACACTACAAGCCACTGTACAGACCAGAGATGTAACCACCAAAGATCAGATAATTAGAGCAATACAAAAGCAGTTTGACAAGACTAAAACCTGAAAAATGATTTTATGAATAATACTGCAACACTAGTTTCATAACTCCTTCTGTATTCCAAATTTAACACTTCTTTCCTTACAGGGGCTTAACATGGTTGGCAAGAGCAAACGCAGCAGAAAAAATAAACAGGTTCTTTTCTGGAGCCATTATATCATTATTAACACTCTTCCATATCTATATCTACTTTATTACTTACCTAGATGAGGAATATTGCAGGTTAACTGGCATTTGTCAGCACCTCTTTCCAGTCTTTCCTTAGTTTAATCTACTCTTAAAGCTATCTTTCACTAATTAATAAAATGCCTTCATTTCTTTAAGCAGTGCCACCTACCCCACCCCTTCAGCACTAATCTATGACGACGCAGAAGACGCTGTTCTGTGCAGCCCTCTCCACATCCCCCAGCAGGCTACAGAGAACGGTCAGCATCCTTCCAGGTGCCAGGCAGGAAAACCAACTTCCTCGTAAGCATGGCAGGCAGAAAGCAGGAGCCACAGATTCCAAGTGCAAAATCCTGCATGCTTGCGTACATCCTGAAAAGAAAGGCAGAGGATCCTTTTCCAAGACTGCAAATTACACAAGAGGTGGCCTTTAAATGCTTGCCAGATACATGTTTGGAAAGACGCTGCTGAACCAGCACTGAGCTGACAGAGTGGCATTGTCTACAAATCACGCTCTGACACCAAGAAGGACCCGAGCTCCCTGCGCCCTGCTGCACTCAACAGTAACAAGCACTTACTTCCACGATAATTAAGCATCTTGCTAGTCAGCTTCCTGCCTCCAAGGCAGCCGCTTTCATTTCTCCTGCAGCACACAGCAACATTTTAGCAGACTCGTTGCTATTTAAAGCTGGAACATTTAGGGGTATTTTAAAAAATGCACAATGCCTGCAGAATGCAGGGCTCATGCAGCCTGGGACTGGGCAGCCAGTGAGATAAATAAATGCCCATTGTTCTTACTTTTTGGTGAAAGGGATAGTGGTTTTGTGCTCCTACATAATTAAGCCTGGCTTCTGAGCTTTCTGGACACTGTCACCAGATTGTCATGCTTTCCTTCACATTCCAGAACTTATTCACTGGTCTTTCAACTACAAACCTTTACGCAGAATAACCTGCTAACTGTTGCTTTCAGCAGCTGCAAGGGATGGCCTACGTACATGGCCAGAGCCAAGGTGCAAGCAGTCATCCTCATTGAATGCAAGGAAAACCAATGAACTAGACCAAAACACAAATGCCTGTCCATCTCAAAAGCTACCACGAAAACTCAAACCCTGGTGGTGCCAATAGATCTCCAAGGAATGTAGTAGTAAAAAGCATAGTATGTCTTATACCCTCACAGAGATCCCAACACATCATTTCTAGTCCCAGAGCACTTGCTCTCTAGAAGGCCAACAGCCCAATCCCACTACAGCAAAAACCCATTCCTGCCACGTTGTGCCTGCCTTGGGAAATCAGCATGGTCCTTCCTGAGCCATGTGAAGTCACACCTATCTAGGACACTAAGGCTGTCATTAAAACACAATGAATACGACTCCAAAATGTGTAGTCTGTAGCATTTTCTCTTCCAAACCATCTCCTCTTCTTCCTATATTTTTAATGACTTTTAACACATTTTAAATATAAAAGTTTCTTAGCAATGCAATAGAAATGTCAAGAGTCTCATTACATCTTGACTGCAGGAACTCAACGTTTTATTTTCATTTCAAAATATAGAGACGCACACAGGGAAAGAGAGAGAGAAAAAAAAAAAAACATTTTAATCACCTGTAAAAACTTAAGAGGTTTGAAACTGGCAACAGAATTTTTTTTCCAGTTACCAGAAGGGGTTTTTCTTCATCTATTTTTCCCATCCCACCTTTTCCATTCTCTTCCTTTCCTCTTAATTTACAGCATCAAACCTTTTTGAGGTACAGTATCAACTTAAGGCATTTCCTAGAATCTATACAAATGCACATGCTTCACTTACTAAACTACCAGCTGGAAGTCGTGGTGCCTGGCCAAGTGTGTCATGTGACAGCAGCTCAGCAGCACCATAAACCTATTCTGTGGAATGGAGTTAAGTAGGGAACATATGTGGACAGTTATTAGCAATTCTAAGTATGAGAAAACCTGCCTGAGGGTAGATAGCTGTGGTAGAAAGCCACAGAATTAAACAGTAGAGCAAGTCACCTTACAGTATGTCATCTCCATCTTTGAAAAAGCAGAAGATGTGAGAATTTTCCTTATCACATATTTACTTTTACATTTCAATATTACTTAAGTCCATGGTAAATCTATTTAACCAGAATATTAATTGCATCTAGAGGGACTACAGTTCAGTTTAGTAAGTTCAAGTCTACTATCTGAAAGTCTTCATCAGTTTAGCTGGCCACCCTTCCAGATAATGCCCTTGCTCTAAGAAAAGTGCTTTCTTCTCTTCCTTCTCTCTTTTCAGTCACTCCCAGCATCCATCCATTGTCTTCTAAGGAAGGACTAAGTAGCTGGT
Organism: Ctenomys sociabilis; assembly: GCA_004027165.1. Taxonomy (NCBI): domain Eukaryota; kingdom Metazoa; phylum Chordata; class Mammalia; order Rodentia; family Ctenomyidae; genus Ctenomys; species Ctenomys sociabilis. The sequence continues at coordinate 64,372 of PVKA01004087.1, read as the reverse complement.
CCTAGAATGAGGTGAGGAAATAAAATGGCTCAGGCTTAATAGGGAAAAGCAAGCAAGCAACAAGATGAGGAGGAGCTAAGGCCGTCACTAGCCAGGCCAGGCCTCCGGGCCTCCCTCTTGTGTACTTCCATCCAACGAGAAGCTCCTTAATAGCAAGAAACATCTCCTGACAGGGCACACATGGTGGCACCATGGCAGGTCAGCCACTCTGAACACCAGGCCCTCAGACGAAAGCGAGTACCCAAAGCTCTCTTCAAGGCAGTCCTAGCCCTGTGGCTGTGATTACTATGCGCACTGGGACCCCTTCCAAAAGCTCTCTTTTCTGGACCTGGTAAAACCAGGCACTCGGACCCCTCTCCTTTGGCCCACACTCATGATCACTAGCAAGCTCTACCTAAAAGCTGCTGGACTCGGATGTCCTCAGTTTAATTTTCTTGCCATTTTTCATGTTTTGGATAGGGACGTAAAGGGTAATGCTGTCAAGATGTGCGTGTGCACTATGTGTGTCACAGTGAGAAAGCATGACGGACATGAAATGCAAGTCTTACTGTGGAGATCAGCATGCTGCCTTGGCTGGACCAGTTACTTGTCAAAGTGGACAAAGACAGGAACACGAAACTGCTGGAGGAGCAGCACACACGGCAACCAGCACCAAGGCGGTGCCACTCTCAGAGAGTCTGAGTGGCCCGCAGCTTTACGCATCGTCTCTGTGCTGCTACCTCCAAATCACTAGTCATGACCTTCATCTCTGAACTCCAAATGACACACATGAGGTAAATATTGGTTATCTTCTTTTTCTATAAAGAATTAACTAAAACAAAAAATGGAAAAAAGTTTTGTAAAGAAATGAATGAGTAGTAAGGAAGTGAGGACAATAAATAATTCAAGGAACTGAACAAAAAGAACATTTGTGCCAAGGGCATAAAGAACAGCATAAAAGTTAAGCAGGAGATGTGGGAAGGAGGGCACAAGGGAAACACCGCAGCAGCTGTCCTGACACGGCCGCAGCGCACTGAGTGAGGTAGGCTCATCGTAAAGATGGGCTTCCAAAAACACAGTGTACCTTCAGGCTCCAACATAGAGGACACTGCTGTGCGTTTCTGTACTGGTACAGCTTCAAACGCAAGACAAGCCCCAAAACCTTAAGGCAAAAAAAGGAACTCTGCTGACAATCTTTCAAATGCCTAGTAGTCCACAGATAAATGCCATTATTTATGAAAATTTCCATGTAAATAATCTTTGAAGTTGCACACATACATGTATATTGCCTGTAAATATTTTGTCTGAGCATGGAACTGGACACTTTGTTTTAAAACAGAAACATCACCACACACTGCTGCAATATCAGATTCGCTAACAGAATCCACAAGGTCGGACTCGGCTTTTCATGGCCCTACTGGCTCTCCCTACCACCTCGACATTCCATAAAGGTAACATGTGAGACAGGAGGCCACGCTCTCTACATCAGTACAAATACTGGCGTGTGTGTCACAGATCATTTAAGACCTATGAATCAGTGGATAACTTTCTCAACTGGAATCTCCCCACTTCTTTCCTTTTTGTTCTTTCCCTTCTACAAAAAAGCAGGGAAGACTGAGAAAAGCAGACTTGATAAATCTAGTTCCTGCTCTCCAAATGTTCACTGTTTGCTAAAAAAAAAAAAAAAAAAAAAAAAAACTTGCACTGAAATTAGCAGAGAGTAAAGAAGCTTGGATACAAAATACAGAATAAGGTTACATCTCAATGCAGCATTAAAACAATTTTAAAATGTGCTTATTTGGTCACAGCATGGATAGAAAGGGGAACACATTTGTTCCCACACCCTCTAACTAAAAATGTTCAATGAAAAAGGTTACTTATTGAAAGCTTAATGAAGCTTGAATGTATTTTGCATGGCTGATGAAGTAAAGGACAGGAAAATAAGGCAGAAGGCTTGATTTTCTTTCTGAAGAGGAATGACAGCATAAAGAAAGTAAGGAGCAAGTAATATGTAAAATTATTAATGGGTAGAGAATAATGAAACAGCTGGAAAAATAAAGAATAGAGGGGCAGGCAGATGGCTCAGTAGGATAAGTGCCTGCCTGGAAAGCACAAGGGCTTCAACCCCCAGTTTGGCCAAAAAAAAAAAAAAGAATAGAAAGGCACTGAATTTCTACTTATATGTAAATATGAAATATTTACTTATGCAATAATCAATCAATACAATACCAACTCTGAGTAAAGCTTCAGGAGCTTATAGTCAGAAGACAAAAGGAGGAGTACTAAGTGCAAAAGTCATCATGATTATTAGTGGCAAACGCTAAGCATGTGAGGTTCAAAAACAACTTACAGGAAAAGAGAGGGGCCCTCTGTTCCTATGCGTGGCCCCAGTTCAGCAAGGAGACCAGACAAATCGGCTATTTTTTTCCAAATCAGCTATATTAATATTCACTTAAACTACATTTTTAAAACTTTCCAATCCTGTGCACAGTGATGTAATATTGAACCACTGGTAGTCAAATATGATCTAGTATTAAATATTTTGTTACCAAATAAAATCTAGGAAAACAGGATGACACCAAGAGGAAACCAAGAAAATACCAGAATAAGTATGGGGGGGTAGATGTTTGTCCAATTTTCTCACCTTGTACTAGATTCTTCAAGTTATCTAGTCACAAGAAAAGGGTTCCATAAATACTCCAAGAACAAACTAAATACCATGTTTAGGACATTAAAATACATGCTAGGGGCTAGAGATAGTTCAGTGGTTTCAGCAGCAGCCTGGCAAGTGCAAGGACCCAGGTACTCCATGTCGGGCAGGCATGGTGGTACAGCCCTGTAATCCCAGTGCTGAGGAGGCTGAGACAGGAGGATCACTATGAGTCTGAGCTGCATAGAGAGACCCTGTACCAAATAAATAAGTTTTTTTTTTTTTTTAAATACATGTAAGTCTACTAAAGTCTCCACAAAACCTGCAGTTTAAAAATCACTGCCACCATCACTAACTTTACACTAAAACAGGAGATTTCTTAACTAATTTGACCCTGGGCTCACTTTCTCTTTTCCTTTTTCTTTTAAACAAAAAGCATCTTTTTATACTATGCTTACTAGTAGATAAGTAAGAACAAGCAGGCCTATGTTTTATAAGAATGCAGGATAAAAACAAAAACACTCATTATAAATTTAACTGTGTTTTTGGAAAAAGTTAGAAATATATACAAAATGACAAACGAAGTTTACAAACTTGTCTTTGGATATATGGATTCTGAGTATTTTTGTAAGGTTTTTGTGGTCTACATGTTTTATTTCCTAAAATGACTGTGCATTACCTTCATAATGAAAAGCACTACTTAAGGAGAAAGTATCACTGTTATTGAAAACAAACTCTGATCTGGAAATGTAGTATGAGAACATACCCCTGAATTACAACCATGAAATAAATACGTTCATGAATGTTTCTGTTTGTGAACAATCTGGTTTGCAACAAAACATGTGGCAAAATTTTGTTTTGTTTGCAAACTGAATCAGGTGACAAACAGGACTATGGTCACCTTTCCCACATAAACGTCTACCTGGCTATCTTTTCCAGAACTGTGGGCTGAATTAAATTTGTGTACTGAGGCACCACTGCTAAACTATGCTAAACCTACCCTTAGTCAAACACCAAGCAAACTAAAATTTAATAGATATCAGGTACTTCCAGTGAGATGTTCTGATGCCAAACCTCCTGATGAAAGTGAGAGGGCCATACAGAGTAGAGCTCTAGAGAGGCCAAGGCTAGCAGCACTTGAACAGTGCCTTCAAACAGATGGCTGACACAATTTCTTGTCTTGCCTCTGAATCTAGTACTGATTGAAGAGGTTCCTTTCACCCAACATCTCCACTTTGCCCTCCGAGGCTCAGGGGCCTGGGAAGGTGAGGTTGTCAAGGCCAAGCTCAGGCTGCTGCTCCCCACTCCCCCAGCGGTGCACTCCTGTGTACCATACGCTCTCATGACTCCTGTGCACAGAATTAGGCTAAGTCTGAGAAGGCCTCTCTGGCTTTTCATCATGATCTGTAACCAGGCAGGATTATGAAATGTCTAGCAGATTAGTAAAGTATCCTCAGTGCATGGGTGGGTCCTGCAGCCACATACTTGGGTCCATGCTGCGGCTCCGGACTCCCTCCTCTCCTCCCTGGTGCTGCTCCCAGATTCTCGGCTGCCTGAACTGAACAGCTCTGCACTCCACACGTCTCTGCCAGGACCACAAGCCAAGCTGAAGCCCTCTTCCTTTAGGTTGCAGGTATCTAGCACGGTGCCTCGGTGTCAGCAAGCTGACTGGCAGCCGCTGTTCCAACGCATGGACAGCCTCCTGGAGTGCACTGCTCAGGCGCTTCCTCACATGGGTGGCTCCATGTGTGAATGTGAACTCAGATTTAACTAGACAGGCATGGAGACTGCCCTGGATCCACATTTAATGAACGCACTACAGTGGGAACCAGCAGCACTATCACAGCTTCTCAGCACCAGAACAGGCCACCAGTCACCATGAGGTGCATGGAGGCCATGTGGCCATCTTCAAGTCCCAGCCACCAAGCTGACAAGAGAGCTGCACATAAATCCAGGGCTCACTGAGATAGGAAGAGTCAAGCGGCTTTACTGAGAAATCATGGTTTCTTTCCCTGAGAATTGATAGCCCTGAAAGAATTTACAGCTGTGCATTTGAAAAAGCACATTAATTTTAGCTCAGAGAAAGAGCAGAAAGCTTGGTCTGTAAGAACAAGGAACGGACACCAAGTTCTTATACTCAGTCTAACTGCCCCAGTCAACACCAATCCAAAGTAATATAAACAGTAACTACAGTTTACTCAGCAAATTTTAAAATCCTACCCAAAGACTAAGAAACTAAAAGAAAGAAAATTAACACATGAAATTACATTGCCTTAGCATTTCCTTAAACACAGATCACAGATCGCACTCTCGTTTCTGAGCACAAATCCTGCCTAGCGGCTCACGGGAGCAAGACCTTGTCACTCACTCCATTCTGTGACACAGGCCTAGCCCTTCACCCCTCACAAGTGACCCCTGAGGTCAGTATTTTCATTTATGAGTAATAATGAAAAAGTTGAGAGGTAAATTATGTGCACAAAGTGGTCAAGCTAAATGGATTCTGGATGACAGAGTGCTCACTTCATAGCTGACTCCCTCAAATGGACAGCAGAAAACAACCTTGAAAGTACATCAGAACAAAGGCCTCCTTTTTCAAAGTGAGTATCACTTGTGGAGCTGAACCCCAGCATAAATCACTGTACCTGACAATAGGAATGCAGCAGACACCTTCTTTCAAGTATCTCAACTGAGGCCCAGTCAGGCGTAACCTCTGTGCGCAACATGGGTATTCTAGACTTGTTTAAATTAGGCACACAAATAGTAAGATAAACACTAAGTGATAAAAACCAAAAAAGCTGAGCATGGTGGTACCTGCTGCTTACATCCACTATCTGGGAGTCTGTGACAAGAGGGTTACAAAGTTTGAGGTCAGCCTGACAAGTTAGAAAGATTCTGTCTCAAAAAAAGGGTTGGGAGGTAACTCAGCAGCAGAATGCTCACCTAACATGCACCGAGGTTTAGTTTCAATCCCCAGGATGGGGAGAGAAAGAGAACAGAGAAGATCTAGCACACAGAACAACTCACTGATGAAGAGACTCATGTAATTACACAACCAGGAAAGAAAGATGGAGCCAAGCATGATGGCACACTTCTGTAGCCTTAGCACTGAAGAGGCTGAGCCAGGAGGGTCACAATTTGGAAGCCAGCCTATGCAATATAGTATGTCCCTCACTCACAAAACAAAATACCAAGACCATTGTGAACGGCCCCCAATGGCACAAGAAATAGTATGAAGAATCAAAAAAAAATTAGATCATATCAAATTTAAAAGTTTCTTCACAGGGAAAAAAAACCAAAAGATGTAGGAGATAATTTATAGGATGGAGGAGGGAAATTGCCAACCATCTTTTTTTTTAAGGTTTTGTTTTTGATTTTGGGCAGGTTCTCACTACGTAGCTCATACTCGTAGTGATCCTCCTGATTTCTGCCTTCCTAGTGCTGGGATTACAGGCGTGTGCCACTGTTCTGAAGAAACACCCTGTTGCTGGCACACATTCCTGCACACACACATGCACACACACGCAGGCACGCACAACTCAAGCAACTGGAGTGGACAAATGATCCTGGCAACTGTCTAACACTGCAGGGGCAAATGGGCTATCTTTCCCTAAGGCGGAACACATCTACATACATAACTGCCAAATAAAACTGGCACCTGTATGCCCAAGTTTTAAAATTCCAGATTTCTGACTGAGATTTTTACTTTGATCATTTAAACTTCCACTTACAACTAAGAAAAACAGTTAAACAAAACACATATCACATCAGTGCTCCAAGATAAAGTCTTGTGTAGAGGAATTCTTTGTACCTTGGGCACATGTCATTTTTGAGGCAAAGTAAAATTAACCTCTGAACAGACTAGCAAGTTTGATCTTAAATGTAATTGTGAGAATGGCTCTCAGCAGAGGAGCATGCACTCAGCACATGTGCACAGTTTTAATGCCTTGAACCAAAAAACAAAAAAAGTCGTCTCTGTTGGAAAGAGTCTGACTTAAACCCGATGGCCTTCCTGGCCCACTGAAGCAGTCATCAAGTGCGGGTGGGCACAGCACTTCCGCCCACTTGCCCCAAACCCCACCAGATGTGCTTTGCTTTCAGAGTAGACTCATCACTGCCCAAGCACTAGGCCAACCTCAGCACCCACAGCCAGCCAGCTCTCCCTCTCCTAGCCATGTTCCCCAAGCCCTGCCTGGACTCCAAGGGGGCAACTCCTTGGAACATCAAGTCCTCCTGCGACTAGGGGAGAGCACATGGTGATTCCTGTGGGACACAGCCCCACACTCCTCCTCCCTCCTCCTACTTTATTTCCACGCACCCTTTTTTCTCTTGTCGGTTCTTCCTCCCACCTCAAGGCTGTGCTTGGGCATGTTTTCTTCCAAGCTGTGTCTGCTCAGTCTCCTCACTACTCTCCCTGTGTTGCACTTCCAGCACCCTTTGTAAGGACTATGGGGAACATATGGAGACTGAAGGATCAAGGATACTGAGTAAGAAATCGAAATTGCTACTTTACAGACACCATGATCTCACTGTTACCACCTTCTAGCACCAGCTCTGCTAACAAGAAAAAGTGAAGAGCCATCTTTTTGAAGTTTCCTGGCCAAACTGCAGTTAAAACAAGTTTATTTATTTTATTTTTTGTCTTTTCGAGACAGGGTCTCACTATGCAGTTCAGGCTGGCCTTAAGCTCACTTTGTAGCTCAGGCTGGTCTCGAACTCACAACAATCCTCCTGCCTCAGCCTCCCTAGTGCTGGGATTACAGGCATGCGCCACCACGCCCGGCTTAAAACAAGTCTGAAAGAGAATCTACTAGGACAAGAATAATTCTCCTGCAGGATGAACACAAATGTAAGAAAAGGCTGACCTGGTGTTACAGTGATTATAGCTACACTAAGAATGAAAATCACAAACAAAAAAAAAACACTGCTACATCATCTTATAGGAATCATGATAAATACTAGGAAGGCCAATGCCCACTGCTCATGGGAACAAAGGTAAAATAGCCACTTGTGATGCTAGCCTCAGAAGTCAAAAATCTAGGGAGAAAAAGAGCAGGGGTGAATTGGAAATTTTACATATCTTCCTGTTGTCAGCTTCCCCAGAGCTGGGCTTACAGGAGTGCGCCAGCACATCCAGTCTTGGTGGCTGGCTCAGCATGCCCAGGGGTGGGGCCAGAAGGGCATGTGGTGCAGGGGATTGAATCCCGGTTCCTGAGCTTGCCTAAGCAGGCGTTTAGTCCACTGAGCTATCTCTCCAGTCCTTAAATCGGACAATTTAGATGATCTCTTGAACTCTGTAATCTCTTTTAAACATCTGGAAATGTCTGGTTGTTCACAAGCAGGAAGTGACTCTGCTCTGTACCAATTGTTGCCTGTCCTTCTTGGCAGGTCCCAGGAGCTCCATTTTCCTCCCCTCTGGGTAAATGTTCCCACCTACTCTTCCTCTTGAGACTCACCCCCAACGCTCCAGCTCTCCTACCTTTGGTTCTTCAATAATCACACGCAACAGGCCTTGGCTTCAGCTCTCTAATGCCCATACACATGCACTGGTGAAGGAGCTCTGTACCTCATTTACGGATCTGCAACCTTACCAGAGGGTTCATTTTAAACACCCACCAGCTCTGAAACATGGAGACAAGTGGTGCAGCCAAGGGGAGCAATCTCACCCCAGAAGGAGGAAAGGGTATAAGCAGAAATGCTCACACAGTGCTGCTATGGGCTGCATACACAACGTCCCCCCAAAACACTCCTGTGCTCAGCAGGCAATGGGCCTGTCCATGAACTCAGTGCCCGTGTGAGCTAATTACTGTCCGAAAGTCCCCATGTCAGCACATTGTACTAAATGGCTATGTATCAAAAGGGGACTCTGTAGGTTTAAGAAGTTGATGTACATGGTGTTTCCTACAACACATTCTGTTTTTGCTTTTATTTTTTAAAGAGATAAAGTCTCACTACATTGGCCAGGCTGGCCTCAAGCAGTCCTGTGCCGTCACACCCACCTTCTAATTTCCTTTTTGCTTTCACACTACAGTGTTTTCAAGATTTGTCTGTGTTTTGGTTTCACACTACAGTGTTTTTAAGATTTTCTGTGTTGTTACCCAAAGATACAAATCTTTACAATAACTTACATTTTTCATTTTTACAGGACAGTCAGCTTGCTGATGAAAGTCTAGATTAGTCCGATTTTTGGTTCTTTAGTGAAAGAAGTAATACTTCCATACCATCTTTGGGTACATGGGGGCGGGACTCATACAGGGACTCCAATCCAGGCTGCTAGAGCCTGCCTGGGAAGAGTCTGCCAAAAGCAGGAGAATGTCCACCTTCCACACAATGGGTAGAAGGTGGGGTTGCTGAAAACAGGGAAGACCAGATCAACAGACTTATTAGAAGGATGAACTAAAGTATCTACCATGGTGTTTTTCTGATTTGGTCAGCTACTAAAGTATCTGCTTCCAAATTGAAATGGCAGAAAAAAAGTAGTAGGAAAGGCCAGACTGGAGCATAGCTCATTAGGAGAGTTCTCACCTGAGTGTGTGAGGCCCTGGGTTCAAACCCCAGGCAGAAAATAATTCGCACTCCCCTCCAAAGTATATGGGACAATTTTATGATCCAACAGTAATGAACAGGGTATCACAAGTTCTTCCATTTTATATTTAAATTATTAGCAATATTAAAATAACAAAATGCCTCATTGTTCTCACTGGTATTACTGCCATGTCCCTGATAATCACAGGATTTTAATTTTTCTGTTGATGTTATCAACTCATGTTTTATCAACCCTTCTACTAGGTCTTTGTCTTATTACTCACTGAATATATTAAAAATATTAATCTTTCAGAAGATGTCTATATTTATTCTCATACTGTGCAGCTTGTCATTGGCCTTTAAAATACATTTTCTTGCACAGGTTTGAAAATTTTGACATGCTCAAGTCTGTAATTTGAATTTTTGTTAAAAAATAATTAAAAATAATTTTCCCAGGATCACACACATTTTCTTACATTTTCTTCTAAGCCTTTCAAAGTCTCCTTTTAAAATCTATGCCTGAAATTCATCTAGAATAGTTTGTGAAGTCACAATACTCAGTAATTCTTGAATAGTCATCAGTATTTTAAATTACTCGTTGTAATATAGTGCCAAAAGCAAGTTCCTATCCATGTAGAGCTGTGTTTCTCTATTCATATGCAAATGCCTCACCAATTTAGATACCAATTCTAACATCAAATCCCAAAGATTAACTTTAGAGTCATTCTACCAAGTTTCATTACAAATACTGTTTGGTTGTACTATTTTTGGACTGAATCCACTTTATAAATTAGGGAACTTTAAATTCTGTTTAACACTGAGTCTCCCCATCCAATAAATACATAGTACAGCTCCAATTTATATAGATTAGCTTTAATATTTCAACTCATGAAGCCCAAGTGTGTCATTAGATTCATTATGAGGCACTGACACTAGATGACTCATATAATCATTTTTTAAAAACCCACAATATATTAATGATTCTCTTTAATTTTTCTAGTTAAAAATAATTTTCAAATACTTTTCTTATTCCTTGCTATACTGATTTGGCCACTAACTATAGGACTAATATTAAGACATAATATAAGCTCAAAAATAGATATATTTTACTAATAAACACATGCTTTTTATTTTGTCTGCACAGTACTGACAACTGAGCTCGGGCCTCAGGCTTGCTAGACAAGTGCCCAGACACTTCAATCCACCTCAGCCCTGCCGATGTTCACATCTGCAGACAGCATGGCGACTTCAGAGGAATACAGGAAAATGAAAAGCTGGTCATTCTTGAGAAGAAGAATTTCTTCCTTTATAAATACTGGCTATAAAATGTTTTTCTAATGTTGTTTAGACAGAGGTCATGTCTGTGTCTCACCCTCTGAATAACTGCTATGAAGTTACACGCAACGCAGGCATTATCGTAACTGTCCTACTAATCTGTTTTGAAACTGTTTCATTGCTATTTTATTGTTTTTCTCATTAAAATGAATAAAAAGTGCTTTTCTAAAATATAATTACTTTAGAAATAATATGCAAGAAATTACTCATATTCATAACTTTTATTAAACCTGTGAGACTTTAGTAAGAAATGCATGAAAACATGCTGGAATATTTAAAGGAGGAGCAAATCTTACTACATGTAGGTATTTGTGTTACGATGGATTTGTCGGCTAGTAAACCAAATGACTCTATTCCATACAGTCCTCAATTTTCGTGAAGGCAAGTGACAAATCATTATAAATTATATTATCATACTCCCTAGGGCATGATTTTAGTAGGAAAAACAGATGCGTTATACTTTTCAAAGCATTTTGAATTGCAATGAATGTTGCCTTGATTATAAAATTAATGAAAGATGGAACAATCAGCGAAATCACCAGGGAGGCCTAACCATCCTCTTCCCAAAACCAGATTCAGGACATCTATAAGAGGAGCTTATATAAAAAAAGTCTCCTGTGAAGATCAGAATTCCAAGTCCAGTCAATTGGTAGGAAAATAACCAAAAAGCCAACCTGACTCAACTGAAAAAGTTGTGTGTTACAAGACAAAAATTAATAGAATAAAGACACAAAGTGAATGAAAGACATTAATGTAAATACAAAAATCAAAAACACTGGGCAGTAGTAGAGATACAGATGGGAGTTGCAGATCAAAATTAATTCATGTCTTTACACCAGACAAAGCAAAAGTGGGCCTGCAGACCAGACAGCACAAACGTGCCACTGGTGTCTTTTCCTTTACTTTTCGCAGTGCTGGGTTTGGAGTCAGGCTTCTGACCATGCTAAGCATGCTCTCCGCCACTGAGCTAACAAGGAAAGAGTGGGCTGGGGACACAGACCAGGGGTAGAGCGCTTGTTTAGCACACACAAGGCCCTGAGATTGATCACTGTCCCTAGGAAAAAAATTAAACTGCATTAGGAGGAAGATGACTGGAAATTGCACTCAACAGGCAGATGACAGCATTGCAAATCCTGAGGAGCCAGGAAGGCTTCCTAGAGGAAAATGAGAAAAGAGCTGGGCTGGACTCGGGGTGACATGAGACAGCTCAGGGTGAGCACAGCATGTGCTACAATAGAGAAACAAGTCCAAGCACCCCACGCAGGGCAGTGAGCTAAGGAATGACAGGGTGAAGAGCGAGTGCAGGGACAGCAGGTCCCGAGGAGCCTCCCAGCTCGGGTAAGCAGCCCCACTACAGAGGCGCACTATGCAGAGCCACAAGCAACGCCCAAAAGACACTCATGATAGCAAAAGGGTTCAGCCTTAAAAAAATAACCAAAAACTTTAGTAAATGAAAGCAAATATCTTGATAGAACCTCAGTTTGTATTAAAACAAAAACCCTCCAAAATCCAACATGTTACTTTCAAAATACATGAATTAAAAAAAGTAAAAACTTAAAAAATATACTTAATAATGTTAGCAAAGAAGCAATATTATTTGGCTTCAAGCTTAAAAGAAAATTTTATATTAAAACATGGCATTTTGAATCAAGTAATAATGACATTAAGGCTAAAATTAATAGCTCAAGAAAAAAAAAGAAACTAAGCACACTTTGTTTTAAGTATATCTTTTTCTCTTCTTTTTTTTTTTTTTAAAGTATCTGGTACAGGGTCCCACTAGGCAGCTTGCACTCATAGTGATTCTCCTGTCTCAGCCTCCCCAATGCTGGGATTACAGGAATGAAGCACCACACGCAGACTTGGTAGCTGCCCCACAGTGGGGGTGGCGTTGGCAAGGTATGTGGTGCCAGGGATCTAACGCCAGTCACTGCGCTTGCCTAAGTAGGCATTTAGTCCACTGAGCTATCTCACTGGCCCTAAGCACACTTTTAAAGGTTTTATAAATATTTACTATGTCTGCTCTACACTGTTCTTAGTACCCAGGACATTAAACTGAATCAAAATGACAGAAGACCCTATCTTCCACAGAGTTATGGTGTAAGGAGAGGAATCAACAATAAACAAGTATTTTTTTGACATGATGCTGAGTGCTACCCAGAGTTGATCATTATACAATATATACGTGTACTGAATTATCACAGTACAGCTAAATTCATATCATTAAATAATAAAGCAAGAGATCTCATTTTAACTGTCTACAATTTATTTTGAACCTAATAATTATTAAATGTAAAGACCTAAGCTTTATTTCTTAAGTTTACCCATTTACCCCAGAACATGGAGCAGCGCATCTTCTACATACTATCTGGAGCGTCACTTAGGCAGGCATCATTTCAGCCAGCAGATTCCTGTTTGCACGAGATACACTCATACATCTGTTTGTTTCATATTGACTATTTTTGTATTCCTTTTATTTAGAACACTGTAGTCGACTTTGATGTTTATTTCTAGTAAAATCTACTAATAAGTTCTGATTACTTTCTTTTACTAATCATATTTATTTGTAAAAAAATAACCTATAATTCTGTGCCACCATCTAAAAAATTCTCATCTCAAGTGCATTAGATAGGGCTGGGGAAATAGCTTAGTGGAGTAAGTTCTTACTTGGCAAGTGCAATGTCCTGACTTTGATCCCTGATACCACCAAAAAAAAAAACCCACAAGTACATTAGGTATAATTTTACTTCTGCAGAACACACTGATGTTCTCTTATAACACACAGTGGACACATTTGGGGAGACTGAGCAGGAAGGAAGCTGTCATGGTTTGTGTCTAGTTGTTTCCCCAAAGCCTCATGCAGTCATGGGACAGGGACTTAAACAGTTTGAGACTAGCTCAGGATCCACGGTGATTACAGCTCTTAGTGCTGTTGGGATTATGGGTGTGAGTGCTACACCCAGCCTGAGGCCGATAGCATGAGTGTAACATAAGAGACACAGACTTCCTCTCTGTTGCCATTGTTGCCACTGCTCCTCCATTTTGCACTCTTGCTCTTAGCTGCCGCCATACATTGCTTTGTGCTGCTCTGCCTGGAGCCAGCTGAGTATGGACTAAAACCTCTGGTGACTGAGCTAAATCAACCTTTCTTTCCTTCATTTTGGGTGTTGGGTATTTGTCCCAGCAACAAGAGAAGAATAACTGAGACAGATGCATCAAACAATCTGCACAAGAAAAAACTGAAAATGGGACAACTGTTAGTGTATTGGAGAGAAAAAGCCTTCATTCTGAAGTGGAAAGGCAAAAGATGCTCTCCTTACTGTGAACTATCCATAAGACAGAAATGACAGAATTGAAAGAAGCAACAGAACTTTAAAAATGGATCTGGAAGTGGTCACTGATTATATATGGGTGGTGCTGACAGAGTCAACCAACATCTAACAAGCTATACTATAATCAAAAAGTGAGGAAAAATTACTATACAATATTTGTGTACCTTCTGGACCAAACAATATGTAACTCATTTGTTATTTATTCAAAACCAGTGGGGTTGGGGGGATACAGCTGTTACACTGACTAGGGAAATCTCAAAGCCTAACGTACAAATTAAGAATAATCTGTATATTATAAATGAAAACTGTTCTAAAAGTTGTTACAAGGTGGGGAGTTCAACACCTGGCCTGCAGTGCTGGCCATGCCCACCATGGGCATGCTAAAACAGTGATTGTGACTGGGCGTGGTGGTGCATGACTGTAATCCCAGCTCTTGGGAGGCTGTAAACAGGAGGATCACTGAGTCTGATCTACACAGTGAGACACTGTATACCCTGTACACCCTGTTCTAAATACAAAAATAAATAAAAGTTGTTACAAAGTTTTAATAAATATCAACTATGGATAATAACTGTTCTATCTAGGAATATATTCATTCAGAATGTAAAAAACAATATTTTGTTACCTAAAGAAGTAACAAGTTGAGTAAGAACAGGAAGATGCCATTTACAGGAGGAAAATATTTACTCTATCATAAAATAAAAAAAACAATTCATTTGTAAACAAAATATTTTTTCAATTGATGATACTTAGGATGTATTTTATATCTTGCTGGTTGCACTGCAAGTGATTACAAGCTACTGGATGGTGATAAGCTGAAAGCTTCAAAAGTCAATTGCAATGTGAAGATATTAAACAATCTATGACATTAACAAATTAACGTACATGAATAAAGCTGGAAATTATACCATCAGAAGTAGCACAAAGTAAGTTAACTGGATGATAATTATGTCTATTTTGATAACAATTTTTTACATGGTATGCTATTACATAGGAAAAAATTCTTGATATAAGGGTAAATTTAAAAAGTAGAATATAAATTTACATATTTGATTATTGCCCGTGCATTTTGAAAATAAACCACCTTCAAGGCTCTTAAATATAAATAAAACCAAATTAATCTTTTGTATAGCTACTGAAAAAAATTCCTTTTTAAAAGCACAAATTCCTCAAACAGGGTTTGAATTTCAATTTTGAATATTATGACTAAATTTTATTAGTTAACATTAAGGAAGACCCTAAAACCCTGTACTTGCTATCCTAACATCTGAGTCACCCATGAGAAAAGACGGCTGTGACTAGGGAACATCTGAGTAAGACGCCAAGGCAGAGCAGAGGCGCTCAAAGCACACAGGACCCTGTAGTGCGAGATCACAGCACCACACAGCTGGTGATGCTCTGCTAACCACAGCCAGAGCGCAGCTCCTGTTCACAACCCTCCCCACACGAGTCCCTCCTCAGGCTTAGCCAGCAATAGGTCCTCAGTTGTCACACAGGTGTGTACCATGGTGACATAAATTCTTTAGCCCCAGCAAATAAATTAGGGATTCTCTAAATCAGTCATGGATTTTACACGTATTGGCAGGGCCTGGAGTAGCCATATCATTTCATTCTGACCAATGGGAAGCCAGCAGAAGTCCGCAGGCAATTTGTCTCACAGCAAACGCATCTTTTCTTTCTGGAAAAAAATGATGCCTGGGGCTGGGGAGATAGCTCAGTGACATAAGCATCTGCCTGGCTAATACAAGGTCCGGAGTTCAATCACTGGTACTGAAAAAAAAAAAAAAAAAAAAAAGTAGGGGGTGCACTCCAGAAAAGATGCCTGAAAAGAACAATGATCTCCTTACCAGCATAAGGAAAGGCACCAAAGATAAAGGTCCAGGACCCCAAATGCATCTCTGAATACATGCATCAGCCTGGACGCTGTGTTCTGAAGCTGGCTGTGGTTCTGGGAACTGAACGCTGGTTCTCTCTGAGCTCCATTCACAGGGGTCACTTATTCTGGGACCCCATCTCACTAAACACTGAATTGTCCAAGCTGCAGTCAGGTTTCCAGCATGCCGGGATTATAGGCATGTGCCACCACTTCCAGCTTGGAGGCTGCTTGTGTGCTTTGTGAGAAAATAAACTTCCATGTGCTTAGCTACTGCAATGACTGATAGCTCACTGACTGCATTCTTCACGGATAAAACAAATCGATGTCTGAACAGATAAATGCGATCTTTATTCCCAACAAGTTGCAATTTTCATTTTGCCAAAACCAGAAAACATTTTGATCAAAGAGGAAGCTATTCAACAGAAGCTTATAAATAGTACAAAGAAATAAATGCATTACAGACTTCTACAATCTTCAAAATGTACCTCTAAATTTAGCTCCTACAGCAACCACAGTCTGCCTAACACACAGACAAAACTGTACACATGAAGCACAAATTTGTTGTACTAACGAAAATGCCTCAATCTTTATGCCTGCAGCTCAAAGACCATCCAAGAAGCATTCTATAGCTTAGGAATATGAAATGATGCTTCAAACAAAAATTAAGCTCAGGGCCAACAAGATAGCTCAGCAGACTAAGCGCCTGCTTAGGCAAGTGCAGGGACTGGGTTTTGATCCCTGGCATTATATGATGCACCTCGCCTGTAATCCCAGCACTGGGGAGGCTGAAAACAGAAGGCTCACTATGTCTGAACTATGTAGTGAGACCCTGTACCAAATACATTAAAAAAAAAAAACTAAGCTCACACAGCTCTCCTACTTACTTTAATTAGAAGTAAGGTTCTCTTGGGGTTTTTCTGTTTGTTTGTTTTTACCATTTGGAAATGTTCTGTTCTTAAAAATTTCAAAATTAGATTTTACATTTGGTAGGAGAAAAACACATAAAAGTTTTATTTTCTTTGTAATAATGAATTGGGTTTAAAAGATTCCTTTTATGAATCAAGAACTAAGTCCCAGTCTTTAAAGAATATTCTTTATTACTCTACACCTATCAGGCAAAAAACAAACAACAACAAAAAAAAGCTATAGTGTTTCACATGGACATCTCTGTAAGATTTTCACTAACCTGACTGCTAAAATCATGAATCTTTGATAATGTTTTGACATAATCTGGGCATAAAATATTTCCTGAAAAAGTCCAATGCCACTGAGGGAAAACTCTATAAAGAGTGCACATTGTTAAGAAAACCTGGAAAAACTCTCTTCTCTTACTATGCCTTTCACCATCAAAAATGAAGCTTCAATTAAGAGACAGGCATGGTGGCACACACCCGTGACATGAGGCTGAGGTGGAAGGACCGCTTTGAATTCAAGGCCAACCTGGGCCACACAGTGAGTTCAAGGCCAGCCTGAACTACCTTAGAGAGACTTTTTTTAATGTAAGTTTAGTGAGCAGAAAACAAAATCACTGACATCTGCTGTAGTTTTGAATCAAAATCAGAGTAGAAGTCAAGTGTGGTGGCATATGCCTGTAACCCCAGCACTCTGGAAGGCTGAAGCAGGAGGATCAAATTAGAGCCTAGGCATTAGCACCTTACTGAGACTGTGTGCAAATAAAATTTAAATATGGGGCTCAGGTGATAGCTCAGTGGCATGAGTGCCTACCTGGCAAGTGCAAGGCCCCGAGATCGGTCCCTGGTACCCAGGCTGTGGCAGCCCCAGAGCCCGTGGTATACCATGGTGGCCCCCAAAACTGGGTATGGCGATACATGACTGTAACCCCAGCACTGGCAAGGTTGATACAGGATCACTACTAGTCTGAACTATATAGGGAGAACCTGTACCAATGAATAAATTAAAATAAAATAAAATTTAAAAATGGTTCAATCTCTAGTACAGAACCTCCCCCAGAAGAGTTGGAACAGGAATCTAAGATTATTGAGATTCACAAACTAAATCCTTCACAAGCCAATTGATCAGGGATATTCTCAAGTACCACATCAGCCTAAGTGTCCAATCAGGGCCCTTCTGGTTGTAGTTACTACAGGGAGTGGCTGGCTGTGGCTCTCAGGTTTGTTTGCAGTGCTAAGGTCCTTGTAAAGTGCTCTATCACCAAACCACAACCACATTTTCCATCGTGGTCTCAATGAACCTCCTTCCAGAAATCTTCCTGTACAAACCGTGGAGCTCTCCATGTATCCAGTTTTCTATTGTCTCCTAAAAACACATGGCTCAGGACAGGGGGTGGAGCTCAGCAGTACAATGCCTGTCCATCATGCAAGAGGCCCTTCCTGCAGCATCACAAAGAGATTTATAGCTCATAATGTGTCCAGAATGTAAACAGAAAGAGTAAAGACCAACTAGAGTGATCCAGTAGTGCACACCTATAGTCCAGGCACATCTGTAATCCCAGGACACCTGTAATCCAAGCACATCTATAATCCAGCACATTGGGACACTGAGGCAGGCCATCACAAAGTTCAAGCCCATCCAAAGCACCTCAAGCCCTGCCATAGACAAACAAATAAACACATTCATGAATAAAGGAATGGTTACATGACCATCTTGAGGGCAAAAGCGCTAGGTTCGATTCCCAGCACTGACCCTGGACCCCTGCAATGCTCTCTATATAGTGTTAAGACCAGTTCTGGTCCAATTGAATACCTGGCACACTTCAGGCACTCAATCAAGAGTATTACTTTTCCCCTATTTTTCAATCTATCCCTTGATATCCACTCAACAAATAGCTACTGGCCAACAAATAGAAGGTCCACTGGAAAAGCGGACATACTCTTCAGCAGTTCACCAAACTCATAAATGTCTGGAAGTGAACAGCCACCACACCGAGCACCACTTGTGATTGTAGCAGCCCAGGGTAACTTGCGTTCGTCTTGTGATGTTGCAGTGAATTTAGTATTAAAATATTTACACAGTTTTTTCTTTCATGATGTACTTTCTTTGGTGGGCTCTTATTTGGAGCACTGTTCTGTGTACTGAAGATCTGCCACAAAAATATTTACCTCCACTGGGAGAGACAATAAGAAACAAACATGATGTAGGAGCAACAGACTGTACTCAGGCTTTAAATGCAATAAAACAATCAGAGAATGTCACCATGAATATGAATTCTAGCTGGGCATGGTGGTGATCAGATATAATGCTAGTACTTGGTGGCTAAGGCAGAAGGATCTTAAGATTGAGCCCAGCTGTTCAACACAGCCACCAAAAGATGCCCCGTTTCAAAAGAACTTTTTTTTAGGGGTTGGGGAGATGACTCAGTGGAATAAGTGCTTTCCTGGCAAGCCTAAGGCCCTGAGTTCAATCCCTAATTCCACCAAAAACAAAAAAAATTTTTAGGGAAAGGTCTACAGAGTGTTCAGGGTCTTACTACTAGATTGGACTCTAGTGATCCACCTGTCTACAGCCTCCCAAGAGCTGGGATTATAGGAGCCCACCATCAAACCCAGTCTCAGTCACTATCTCAGTGTGCCCTGGGGACAGGGCTGACACAGTAGGCCCAGGATCAAACCCCCAGACCCTGTACCTGCTTGTAGGTGCTTTAATCTGCTGAGCTATTTGGCTGGTCTTCAAATAAACTTTTTAATGATTGTTGATAGATCTCAGTACAAAGGTCCTAGGTCCAACACTTAGCATTGCAAAACTAAGCAAACAATGAACCAAATGGAATCCCAGTTTAAAAACTATGAGAAACTGACTTACATATCATAAACCAATACTTTTCATAATTATCTACCATATAGATAATCAGCATTCAATTTTTTGCAAGTTAAAAATATTTCAATTTTTGGGTCAGGGAGACAGCTTAGTAGAATAAGCGCCTGCCTGGCAAGCGTAGGGTCCTGAGTTCAATCCCTGGTGCCGCAAAAAAAGAAAGAAAGAAAGAAAGAAAATTTTCAATTTCAACTGGCTTATTAAAAAATACTGAACTCATACAAATTAGAAAGCTAGTAGTTATCACTATCAACTATTCCAGGAGTAGTATCTTATGCTCTACTTGGTGTTCTATGTGGGACTAATATAGCAGCATTTTTTTTTTTTTTGGTAGGCAAGACACAAATCTCTCTTCACTGGTTACAGGATTTCTAGAGTCCATTAAAATTTCTGGGCCTCTTGAAGTATGAACTAAGGAAAATTCAAATATGACTTTTATGTTCTAATCTTTCACATCCAAAAATGTAATTTCAGGAGGACTGAAGGGTAATAGGGATGCAACAGACCTATCCAATCCTCCAGCAGCACAGAAACACCCAGAAGTAAACCATTAGTGCGACTTGGTACAAAGAACTGCAGAAGCTCGACCAGCAGCAGTAGGCCCTCTGGGTCACACAGCAGGCTTCCTTGCGCAATCCTGGCAGTGTGAAGGTGCAGGCGTGATGACTGACTGGAGCAAGGCTTTCTATGCATACAACTAATGAAAAAATCATGCACACAGAGTTTGACATATCTGGTTACATAAAATGTCAAAATAAACTAATGAGAAGACCACAACACAGGTATAACGGTCTGTACATGCAAACAGTTAATGTCAATCAAGATAAAACACTAAGAGCAAGAAAACGGAAAAGAAGTGTAAGTCAGCAATTCACAAAAGAAGAAGCTGGCTAATCCTTTGAAAGACATCCTGTTCCATAACAGACTTAAAAAAAAAAAAATTAAAAAAAAATGAAAAAGCAAAATGTAGCAATTAAAAGGAGCGAATCTGCTGCTTTTATTTATTTATTTATTTATTTATTTATTTATTTTTTGGTGGAACCGGGGATTGAACTCAGACCCTTATGCTTGCCAGGGAAGCGCTTATTCCACTGAGCCATCTCTCTGGCCCCTCTGCTGCTTTTAAAAAGTCAGCAGGGGCTTCTATCTGTGACCCCAGCACTCTGGAAGGCTGAGTCTGGAGGATCACAGTTAATCACAGTGAATTAGTTGCCTTAGAAATTTACTGAGCCCCTATCTCAAAGAATGAAAAGGAGCAGGTGATATAGGACCCAGCAAAAACCTTTGATCAAACCCCTGTACCACCCCAAAAACGTTCTTTGGCAATATATACAACAAACCTTTAAAATGCTTATGTACTTTTTAACCTAGTTATTTTATTTAACTTTTTTTGCATTTTAGGGAAGGGTATTCAGGGTCTTACTACTAGATCGGACTCTAGTGATCCACCTGTTTACATATAGTCTCCTAGGAGCTGGGATTACAAGTGCATGCCACCACGCCCAGTCTTGGTCACCATCTCAGCGAGGGCTGGCACAGCAAGCCCGAAGATTGAACCCTGGGCCCATGCTTTCATCCACTGAGCTGTTTGGCCAGCCCTTCTGACAATTTCTTAAGGAAATAATACAAAAGTCAAAATTTTATGCAAAAAAGTTCAGCATGTCATTATTTAAAATAGAAACTATAAATAACCTACATGCTTTTATAATATATGTAACAGCCACTTAATACAATATGGTATATTCAGCAGTGATGTTTTAAAATGTTTTAATTACATGCAAGAATACTTAACACTGGCTTACATGCACAGTCATCTCTATCTGTCCATTAATAGCAGGCTTTTTTTGGAGGTGGTACCAGGAATCACGCTCACAACCCTGTGCTTGCCAGGCAGGAACTGTGCTGTTAGAGCTATATCCCTAGCGGTAGGATGCATTTTAAGAAATACAACAATGGGTAATTCACACCGTATACACAGCACAGGGCATACTTAAACAAATCTGTATGCTACACCCCACAGCACAGCCAGGACAGTGATTGAGAACCTTTCAGAGACCAAGTGCCCAAGCTGCAACCCCAAACCACTCTCTTATCATAAAGTACCAATACAACAATTAAACTTGAATACTGGAGGCTTTAGTTTAAAAACACAATTGTTATCCAATGACTGGCTGCTGGGGAAACTCAGCTCATGTGTCAACAGAGAGGGCTCTGTGCACCTGCTGTGGCATGTGTGCCATAGGTTCACTACCACTGACCTAGGCTATGCAGTGCATATCATGGGATTACATGCCTAATGTTAACAAAAGTGTAACTCTGAAGGTGCAAGTTCCTATGCAAAGCTGTATAATCAGCCAACTACCAAACCTGGTCCACGATGCAGAAAGGATGGCTCCAGGCCATCCTTTTGCCTTCTGACTCAGGGTGTAGTCTCTGGAGGTGCCACCATTAAATAACTTAGGCATTCAAAGAACACAGAAATAATCTACTGAATGAACACAATACCAGTAATACTCTCATCCATTTTGTACTAATAGACACAGTGCCTACTGACCCGCACTTGCTGAAAAATCTCTCAAGATTTCCTTTTCTCCAGAGTTCTAATTGGAGTTCCAATGGGTTAACCAGATGTAACCTTTACTGGACACCTGTCCTGCAGCTTGTCCTAAGCCTGGGAAGGCTGATAGCACCACAGCCAGCGCCACCACTCTGGAGAGGCTCACTTTGCAACAGACAAAGCAAGAAGCAAGTCACCAAGCAACATGAAATCTGGCAAGCATGACCCAGATCCACTATGGTAATGAGGCCAAAAGTAGCTGGCTGGCCACTTTCAGCTGATTGGTCAAGGAAGGCTGACCTGTGAAGACATTACTGAGAGTGGGGCAAAATCAGCTACACAGAAAGAGGGTGTTCTGGGCAAAAAAAAAGGAAAGTAGAAGCAACATAAAACATGAACAGATTCAGTACAGATGGGTAAGAAAGTCAGCATAGCCTGAAGGGTAGTGAGGAGATGACATGGAGTCGCAGAAACAGAACTGGATTTTAACAGTTACATGGGCTGGGTTTGTAGTTCAATGGTAGAACACATGCTTAGTATGTAAGAGACCCTGGGTTCTAACCCCAGCAGTAACAACAAAACTGACTGGGCTCAAGCCTATAGTCCTAGCTACTTCAGAGGCAGAGGCAGGAAAATCTCTTGATCCTGGACATGCAAGATATGCACAGCACTGTAAGATCTCATCATTGATTACCTAAATAACTGGTAATGTGAAGCAGCTGCCATGGTTCATAGCCTTATGCTGCCACTTCACCTAGCTCAAGAAGAAAAGGGCTTGTGTCAATGTGGGACCAGCAGAGGTGAGCAAGGCATTTTGAAGACAGAGACAACATATGCTTAAGAATTAGAAGACATTAAGGAACAGCACACTGGTGGGTTCAGAACAAGATGAATCAGGTTTAGCTTGAACTATTGGGCGGATGATTCTCCCAAGGAATCTGAATGGCAGAGAGTATAAATTTCAGAACTAGGAGCAAGGTGACCGGTCCTTCTGGCTTTCCAGAATGTGGATATTCACATTAAGGAAGAGTGTCCTGGAAGCCAAAAGGAGCAGATCGCCTAGACGTAAATCAAGAGCTCTTTGCTGACCATGCTAAAGGAGAAAGGCATGCTAGACATCAATGTGGGAACCTCAGAAAGGGCAGGAAGCACTAGTCTGAGCAAAGTTCGAGCAGCTGACACAGAACTGGTAACCACAGGAGCATGCAGATGGCACTTAAAGTCCACGAACTAGAAGATACCGCTTTCAGAGAGAAGAGAGGGCCCAGATCAGAGCTGGTGTTTCTCATTTTCAAAGATAATAGACTTAAAAATGCTGCCTTGATCAGGTACTAACCTTCAGACTCCATGTTTTGACTATTGTTTTTCAAATACTGCCAGGAATCCAAAACTCAAAAGTAAAATTCACATTTCAGATATGTCTGAGTAACCCACCTTGAGCCATTCTGCTCAGACCCTGAGCTCTAACGACCCCACATTATATGCTCTCTGAGCTCCTATCCTAATGGTCACGGAGCCGCTCAGCTGCACAGATCCGGTTTATCACTCATTGGTTCTCTGTGGGTTGCCCAAAGATCCCTTGAAAACAAAGCCCACTACCGCTCTCGCCACATGTTTGACCTCATCTTTCCTATGCTGGTCCCAATTGCCCTTGAATCTTATCATTCCCAACAAGCATGACCCTCAATTTCCACACTCAAAATTGGAGAAAAGGAACACAGAAGCAAACAGGTCTCTGAGCGAAAGTTCTGGCTGACAAGAGGTCTGGCTGTTCACGCCATTAGTGTGGCTGCATGGATTTCTAACACCCTTGGCTACAAAAAAAGAACAATTAGGAAAGGGACTCAGCAAATGGCCCATTTCAACCATGAGACGGATACAATGTGTCTGGTGACCTATTTTAAATAACTAAATAAGAACTTCCCAACTGGCCCATTTGTGATAGGAAATATCAAATGTTTACAGTTGACCTTCAAATCTAACTGTCCAGCCAATTCAGGCAGATAATAAGAGTATTTAAAAAATAAAAATAGACCTTTACATTTGAAATGGTTGTCAGCAGAACTCTCTGGAGCACTGCATGGAGCCATTATTCACTGCAGGGATGGAGACCCTTGGCTAAGAAGGACTTAGCTCAGGCAAAAACCGGAGCAAGGCAGGGGGTGGGGGTGGGGAGAGGAGTGGAGGGTAAGAAAACACAGAAGAGACAAGACAATCTCCCACCAGGAAAAGTGTCCCCAAAATGGTAACTGCAAGAAACTAAGCAGCTAAGTTTATGGGTGGGAAGACTCACTATTGTAAAATGTCTACTTTTGACAAACTGAAATGGGTTCAGTGAAATCTCAGTTAAAAATCTAGCAATACTGAATGGAGGAAAAGAAAGATAAGTAAATGCTAAACTTTATAAAAAAAAAATGCAAAAGATCGATCCAAGGTTATTAAAAATATGAATGGGATTAGAAAACTCATATATCTGATTTTAAGATTTCTAATGCTAAAATACTAAGAGTGTGGAGTTTGCATCACAGAGCCAACAGTGGAAGACAAGAGACCCACACATCCCCGACCAGCTGGTCTTCAAGCCAGACACCACCTCAGTTCAATGAGCCAGAAGACCTGTCTCTACACAGCGCTCTAGACACACACATAATTCACAGTCGCTTCACTACATACACGTAAAGTTAGACCTGGGTTACAGCTAACAGCAAAAGATAGAAACTAAAGCTTCATGAAATAAACATCAGAAAGTATATTCCTCCTGTTGGATGGGAAAAGCTTTCTTAGATACCACAATAAAACACATATCATAAAAAGTATTTGATAGGTTAAACAACTTTTCTATGGCTAAATTTTTTTTTTTTTTTTTAATCTTAGGGAAGGGTCTACAGGGTATTCAGGGTCTCACTACTAGATCAGACTTGTAGTGATCCACCTGTTTACAGCCTTCCAAGAGCTGGGATTATAGGCATGCACCACCATGCCCAGTCTTATAGTGATTCTTTTTTGGGGGGGAGGGGAAGGGTTACCAGGAATTAAACTTATCCTACTGAGCCATCTCCCCGGGCCCTCTTAAGTATTTTTTAAAAAACTAATGGTAAGAATGTGGAACAACTAAAGCCTTCGTGAAATGAAGTGCTAATGCATCTATAAAAATGGTACAACCACTTTAGAAAAACATCTGGAGATTTCTAATTGAATAAAACATAAATCTACACTGTAACTAAACCATTCTATTCCTAGGCAATAGTCAAGAGAAATGAAACTGCATGGCTACAACATGACTTACATAAGACCATTATGGTGACTTTATTGGTAATAAGCAACAACTAGAAACAACCCAGATATTAAGTTTAATGTCTATGCATTTTTATTGGATGTGTACAGAATCTACATTGAAATATTTATGGGGTTTTTCTTGTTTGTTATTGACAGTAACTATAAACTTCACCACTGAAATATACCCTCAGCCCTAACCCCCAAAATAACTTTATGAAAAAGAAGCAAAGTGGGGCTAGGGATGTGTCTTGGTGGCACCATTCTGGCCTGGCACGTGTGAGGCCCTGCATGCCACACAGAGCTGCTAGCTGGGATGGGAGTGCACATCTGTAATGCAGACTTAGGGGGAAAACAAGTTGGAGCCCAGCCTAGAATGCACTGAGGGAACACGCCTTATCTCCCCACTGCCCAAAAAAAAGAATCAAAAGAAGAAAAAGCAAAGGGTAAAGACCTAAGAGTGCTAGGCTAACCTTCCCGCTCTCCTACTTTCATTCTCCCAACACTGGAAGGAGAAAGAAGAGAAAAAAATGGGAAAGATTGGGGGTAGGGGGGCAGGGAGAGAGAAAATGTGGGCTGGAGGGAGGTTTACATGCCTGGAAAAGCATGATGAGGCATGGAGGGCAGAGACAGTGAAATGACAGAACTAAACGAGTTGCATTCAGGAGACAAGTGGCTGGGAGAGCAGAACAAAGCAGGGCTACGGAAAGGAAGAGAGTGTCATAAAGCACAGAGCTAGGGACAAAGAAAATGAAATGAGCTGGGAAGCCTGGAAAGCAGCGATATTCTCCAGCAAGTTCAATCATGAGCTCACCAAAAACACCGACCTTGCTTCCTTGCGCTCCCTAGCCCCAGAACCTGCCAATCCCTTTCGAACCCCAGGCACTGCTCCAGCCCTAAGTACCCTCAAAAGATGCTGCCAGTGGGGTGGACAATGCAAGGGCTACACTACTAAGAGGATGAGGAGCCAATGGCCAGACCTCTTCAGAGTGGTGCATGCACTACATCCACACAGACTAATGCTCACACAAAGAAATGTATATGCCTGTTTTCTTAAATGACTTGATTTTCCACTTTTAAAACACAACTGTGCACTTGAGCCTTTACTTGCAAATCCTTACAATGGAGATGGCCTACACTACGCACAATAAAAATCTTTCTGGGTGAGAGGAGCAATACTGGGGACTAAATACAAGGCCATATACCTAGCTATAACTCTATTCCTTTATATTTTTATTTTGAGACAGGGTCTCACCAAGTTGTCCAAGCTAGTCTGGAACTTGTGACCCTCGTGCCTCAGCCTTGTGAGTATGCTGGGAATGCAGGCATGCACCACCACAGTAGAGCTAGAATCTATACAGCACTCAAACATTCTAAATATAAACCACTGTGTCAGGGTTAACTTACTCTTTTACAGAAAGAAATTAACATTAAATAAATAGTGCATAAGGCAGCTAATTCACCTTCTGCACAAAACCAAAATACTTTCATCAGGATAGAGACAAAAAATTATCTTCCATGTAAGTTTTTGCATAAACAAGTTCTGACTCTTGCATTACAACTTAGACATCCCCTCTCTGCAGGTGTGAGTGGTCTAAGACTACATGATTTTGCCCTACTTTCAAACAATGTAAAGCTTGAATAACCATCTCTGGTTAGAAGGAAGAAAATTTAACAAGAGTTAAAATACTTTTATCAGAGTAACCAATTCTATCCCTTGCTACTGCATACTTCCTGTTTCATTCTGTTTTGCTCTGGAGATGCTGGGGGCTGAACCCAGGGCCTCATACATACTGGACAAGGGAGCCACACTGGGCAGCCCTGCCCTGCTATGCACTTATTTTTCTCATTTAGCAAACACTCCATTTTGAAGACACCCAACATAACCTCTTTTTTATTGGCACTAGCTTTGACATTGTACTTCTCAGAAATCCAAAATTCCTAAAATCAAGTTCTATGAATCACATACATACATAGGAAAGGAAAGAGTAGGCTACGTGAACGCAGACATGTCACCTCATCAGGCAGCCTTGCAACACGCGGGATCATCAGCCATCTCCTTCCTTCAGCAGAGTAAGTGCTGACAGTGAGCGATCAGCATTCTCAGACAAGCCCAAGAAGCCTGTCGATGCAAGCGACTGGCCAGGGAAACATCAGACTCCATGATATGGTATTTTTAGAGTTAGGTTTACTATGAAAATGCAAGAAAGCACTTCTGACCCTGCATTTCTGATGAGAAGCTACTGCCAGCGTGAAAGCATTTCCAAGCCTGCCTCCACGTGAGACTGTGCTGTCTCACTGTCCTGCAGCAGCAGCAGCCTCTTCACCAAAAGCTGTCAGTGACGTCACACAGACAGCCACTGTTGCGCTTTCTAGCCCCACAGCAGAGAGGGGAAAGAAATGCCTCTTACCTCCTTAAAATTTCCCTGCAGATTGCATTTCCTGAGGTCCAGACCACACACTCCATGAGCAGTCTTTCACATCCACGAGCACAGGCTTCTAAAAGCCTGAAGGCTACAAACCCACCTTTCAGAGAAATGGTCCTCTGTCTAAGAAATCAGACTGAATCTAATGCAGTCATGACAAAAGCCAGTCTATGTATCCAAAAACTTCTTGGCTACTACCAATAAACCTGTTGGATACAACAGGTTTGTGTGTGTGTGTGTGTGTGTGTGTGTTCAGGGTCTCACTACTAGATCAGACTTGTACTGATCCACCTGTTTACAGCCTCCAAGAGCTGGGATTATAGGCATGTGCCACCACGCCCAGTCTCAGTCACCATCGCAGTATGCCCCAGGGACAGGGCCAGCACCCATGCCTGGGATATGTTTGTAGACCTTATCACACACCAGCAACTCCTGTTGATGTAATGTGTTGAAACTCTCAGGTGGAGTAACAGGAAGGGCAGCACCCCTCCCACTTAGGACTCTTCCCTAGAAACCATTTTCCGCCTGCTAGTTTGTGAGAACTACCAACAGCTCTCCTGAACAGACAAGTAGACACTGCAAAGAGACCACAGTCTAGAAAAGTTAGGGAAAAACAATGAGGCCTTCTGCATTTAGAGAAAAAAACTTAACAAAACCTACACAAGGTGTTTTATTCTCATGCAGAAAAAGCTGAGAAACTAAGAAACTACACTACGTGGCTCTATAAGCCACTGTGCTCTCCCAAATCTGAAAGCAACACAGTATTAATCACAGTTAATGATATAAAGTGCCTGAAAAAGAAAGACCGTGACTGTGCAGATGTCTCCCCTACCTTCTCCTCAACTCTTCCCCCACCGTCCACATTTCTTTTCTTGTTGGTCAGCTCTGAAGCTTTGAGATGGGTACGCTTTGCCCTTTCCATCCAGAAATACTACACCAAAAAACAGACACTCCACAGCAAGGAGACACGTCCAACCTTTATTACAATATCAAAAGGAAAATGAACTTGATCATGAAACTTACAGATCTCAAGTAGAAGGGACAGAGATCTGAAGGAATGAAGTGGGGAGAGCAGAAGGAAAGCACGAGTCCAGGTGCTCTCCTGCCAGGCCTTACCACCGAGCTGCACCTGCTGCACAGGATTGCATTACGGTGTTCCCGGGAAAGGGATTCCTCTTCAGGGATTACTCCAAGCTGTGCTTTCACCTCTGAAGGATTTCAAGAATCAGAAAGACTGGCAAATTTTCAGACTAAAATTTCAACTAAGTCACAGAGGTTGAAAAAAAAACCAAGAAGACTTGTAAATAACTTTGCTGAGAATAGGACAACTCTCCAACTCTTCTCTTAAAACCTTTATTTCTCTCACGTCTCAAAAGACATAAACTGTGGTACAGTGAGGAAGATTAAACTTGTATATTTCATAGATTTCTGACAGAATTAATGAAATGGGAATTCACTGCATAGGGATAATTCCACAGTGAAAATAAAGGCTATGGAAGCAACAGCAACGAGAGTCTCCCCTAGCACAGAGCGTCCCCTAGTGCAGAGACTCCCCTAGTGCAGAGCGTCCCCTAGTGCACAGAGCCTCCCATAGTGCAGACTCCCCTAGCACATAGAGCCTCCCATAGTGCAGAGACTCCCCTAGTGCAGAGGTCTCCCAGCATGTATAGAGTCTTGCCACAAAAACAAAACAACAGTGAAAAGAACAACTGAGTATTTTCTTTTTCTCACAGTTAACCAGTGAGCAAATGAATCTTACAAGTGTATCTATCACCCTCAGACTTCGATGAGAACATGGTGGTTACCTGGCATGACTCATATCAATGAGGCCAAATAGCTGGATTCTTTGTTGTTAGACCTAACAGTAGCACACAGCTGTGTGCTAGAATCAAAACTGGAGCCCTAAGCAAAAACTCTCCCACAGAGCTATAATCCCACTCCCCTCTATTTGAGATAGGGTCTCTAAATTGCCCAGCCCAGCCTGAACTTTCCATCCCTTCACTTTCAACCACTCCAGTACCTGGTATGACAGCCTTACATTACTATATCCAGCTAGTTTTCACTACTTAGATTATAAATTCTTTAGATGAATTCTTTTCTAATTTCTTTCCAATTTAGACTTACTACTTCATCTTTACCTAAACTTGGCCTACTGTCATCCTCCACTCACAAGGTCAAAATTATCTCTTCACAAAAAAAAGAAGGAGCCGGGCGTGGTGGCGCAGGCCTGTAATCCCAGCACTCGGGAGGCTGAGGCAGGAGGATTGTTGTGAGTTCGAGACCAGCCTGAGCTACAAAGTGAGCTTAAGGCCAGCCTGAGCTGCATAGTGAGACCCTGCCTCAAAAAAAGACAAAAAAAGACAAAAAAAAAAAAAAAAAGAAGGAATTAGAGACAGGAAGGGAAATAGCGTACTCTGAAAGAATAAGAATGAGGACTGAGAGACCAGCTGCAGACAGCATCTAAATCCTTTGAAAAGAGATTATGCTGGTATCTGACCTAAAACAGAAAACTACCAATATGTCTTTGTGCAGGAGTAGTGAACTTAATACAATCAGTAGCCCACTGAGAGAGAAATCACACTGTATGGCAAGAGTCCAATAGCGATACACAGATGGAGAGGATTCCTACTTGTGTTGTCACCATCAGGGCTTAGAGGACTAGAATAACAGTTGTACATGTTGTGCAAAGAACCTAACACATGTACAGAAAAAAACACGAGTTCTGTTATAGAGCATGATCTTAAAAATTTCTGTCCCATCAAAGCACTCACAAGAAAAAAAGAAATATATATAATTATTATTTATTAACAATGACATTTTAAAAGCAAAAATCTGCTTTCTTTAACTACTTAAATGTGAAAATCACCATTCGGTGTTAAAAACTAAATTTATATTACAACACCAGTGATAAAACATGGACACATTTTTCAACAATTGGTTACAAAATAATTTGAGTTCTTTACATTTACCTAATACAATTTAAACCAGATTTTCACAGAAGAGGTTGCAGTTATGAAAGTGGGATTCAGCACACTGCTGCTGTTCCCAGAGTCTTCAAAGACAGTGCTGGGTTCCTACTAACATTAACAACTGCTGAGAGGCAATCCTTTAAACATACTCACTTTCTCTCATTTATGGAGTTTCCCAACGAACTTCAGGCTAAAAATCCAAAGGAAGGCTGATCCAAAGCAGTGATACCACACAACAGACTTCCTTTAAAGCAACTTCTGCACTTTGTACTTGGTCAAGAAGGCAGAGGACAAAGCGCTCAGAATGCCACACTGCGGGGTCCCTACTGGCCATCTGAATGAAGCGCACCACGGCTCCTGGAGAACGCCTGCTAAGCTCAGACCCTTGAAAGAATCCCACTGGAAGTTAAGAAGGCTGTGGCACACCCACCACGCTATTTTCAGCTTCAGAGAAGGACATCAGCAAGCAAATGCTCAGAAATCAGCAAAACACCACAATGGACAAATACTTTCAGATCAAGGGAAATGAATGTTGCTTACATGAATTTTGTAGCATAATGATTCAAATAAAAAAACAAAGTCAAATCAGCATAAACTGAAGCACAACAGCATGTTAGTGAGATAATCAAAAACCTGGGTTGGTACAGAATTCCAAGACAGTTTTGCAGTGTAGTGCTGCTAGAGGAAACACAGAAAACAAGCACCTGGGACAGGGTGTAGCACGGGACTGATACCTTATATTAGAAATGATCCTTAAAACCTGAGAGGAACTCTGACATCTGTTTATCCTTAATAATTACCACCTACAGCCTTTGGACTTTTCTCCCAGCTTTCTGTCATGTCAGCATAGATCAGCCTTGCTAGATTAAGTTGCTCTCCTCTTTCTACACAGTAGTGTACCTTATAGGATGCCCTCACTTAAAGCAAAAACAAAAAGAAAATTCACATTTACTGAGGAGAGTATGCCCTGCACATATGTTATTTTCTCCCTAATACATAAATCAAAACAAAAGCTAACCAGAATAGGCTATAGAAGTCTGCTGTTTCGTCAGGAGACTTTCCTTTATCCTTTGATTAAAAAGCCACAACCAGTAGAAATATACTCTTCCAGTGTTGTTGAAGACACTGAGTTTCATGCATGCATTCCATAAGTCTGACATCATCTTCAGCCTATCTCTAATTAATATTTATTGTGGGTTACTCCTCCCTCCCTTTTTAATAGTGTGCTCTGTGTTCTACAAATACACATTGCTAGTGAAAAATAGTATTTCTGAACAGTAAAACTAGTTTTCATTTTTAACTTTATGCTTACCTGCATTTCCTGTATTTTTCTTAACATCATCCAATTTTTTAAAAGGCACTCAAACTTTACTGAGATTAGAGTACTAACTAAACTTTCTTTCTTTTTTTTTTTTTTTTGATGGAACCGGGGATTGAATTCAGGCCTTTGAGCTTGCCACACAAGCGCTTATTCTATTGAGCTATCTCCCCAGCCCCTAAACTTTCATAATACTTTGAACAAAATATGACTGAGATGTTATTGCAAATGGTCATCAAAATGCAATTGCACACAAGAATTAAAACAGAAAAAAAATGCAATTATACAAATGACAGCAACGATGAACACTGGAGCCTGGCCTAAATCTTCACGCCAAAACACTGCACACATGCAAAGTGGAAGGATATATACCAGACTTACCCTAAACAGAGCCCACAGTGTAGCAGTAATACAATGGAGATATCATCAAATTTTATGGATGGAGCCAATTACTTAAGACAAAACAGAGACAGTTGGTCTGTCTGCTCATACCATTAAGTAGGGCATTCCAGATTATAAGGGAACCCCTAAGTCCACAGACCAAAGTGGGGTGCTTTCCTTGTGGACCAGCAATCCTTCAGAAAATTGAAAAGTCATCTGTTGGCAAAGGAGATAAGATAAAAATAAAAAAAAAAAAAACTCCTTTACATATTTTCTGCCCATCCAAACCATTGGAATTGCTGATTCTACTCTCAGTCACTGGACCCACTAGCGTAAGACAGATGCATCCACAGAAGAAATTCTTTACCCAAGTAACCCAGAAACCATAAAGTGATGTGAAATTCTCACTATAGACAATCCTTGATACCCTCTGCTTAGGTATTCCTTAATGACTCAATTACTTACACAATATGCAAACTAAGGATGATAATGGCCATGATTTTTTTTTTTTTTTATACTGAAGCATGATGCCTTGGCTCCCAGTTATAAAAAGAAAATAAGCAAAAAGTTACTTGGGTACTAAACAAATCCATATGATAAACAGGGTCATAGTTGTTAATGAGCAGGTGCTCTTAGTAACACAGCCTAACTGGCTAATATGTAGGTCGTTGTGATGTGCATCAGAGAACAGACCTTAACTATCCATCTACTAAGGAATTTTATGGAGTATCCCTAACAAAAACTATTTTAAAAATCTGTTTTTCCTTAGAAACTTACTCTAAAATCTTCCACTTTAAGACTTGGATGTGTTAACAGTAATTTCATAGTTGAAGATCTGGCTTTCAACAACTCCAAAATAATGGGACGAAGTCTCACCAGCAGCAGTGCTCCAGATTAACAAAGACCACCTAACTCCGATGCATGCGCACACACACCCACAGACACGACACAGTGGCTCAGCCCACGCACGAGGCACAGAGCTGCAGCGAGCTGTGGCACCCGACTTGCTGCCAGCAGATGTGTTCGAGATGTCCACCCACGTATACTCTAGCATGAAAATAAAGATTTGGCCACATATTAAAAAGTCAATTCATGCTACAAAGTTGAAAACCTGTTCTTCTCATTATGAAAGGATAAATCTGCTTGTCTTTTTCTATTCAGAACACACACAGTAAGAGAGACAATGAGCACTGGGCATAATCTTTAATACACCCTCAAAACCAGAAGAACAAATTTAAAAGGTTTATTTTCTATCTAGGAAAAGCTTTCATTTTATCTCTACTCCTTGATGTCTTATCATTGTCTTTAATTTTAGGATGAACAGATTATTTGCTATAAGCTGAAAAGCATAAAGTTAAAAAAAAAAAAAAAAAAAAAAAAAAAAAAACCTTTTGACCAGGGCTGGGGATATAGATCAGGGGCATATAGCTCATTGCTGTGTGGCAAGTGCAAGGTCCCAAATTCAGTCACTGGTACTGCAAAAAAAACAAACTTTTTTATTTTTTATTTTTTTGGCAGAACCAGGGATTGAACTCAGGCCCTTCTACTTGCTGGGGAAGTGCTTATTCTACTGAGCCATCTCCCCAGCCCCCCAAAAAACTTCTGACCTTTTAAAATATAACTTAAAGTACTATTAACTTATTCAGTAAACACACAAAAAATAACTTTCATCTGCTTCTTTGCCAGGTACATAACAGGCCTAAGCAAGTCTGCTGACCTATTGCTGCAAGAAAAGAAAGAAAAAGATATCAAATTTCCATATGAGAGATTAATGAGGAGGACAAACTAGAAAGAGGTGAAACAAATGGGCTGTGAGCCTTCCGACTTTCCCACTGCTGCAGCTGGGCCCAACTCCAGGCACTAGGGCAGACAGCCCGGTGCTCTCTCCTTCCTGGAGGTGTGAGTAAGACACAGACCTGGAATTGGGAGCCAGGCAACAACACCTAATTTATTCCGGAAGCAAAGGTCATAAAACAAAAAGGAATCTTCTAAAACAGTCCTTGTAAATGTGAAATATTCCACTGCTTTTTCATTCTGTCTGGGGAAGAAATCTATTTCCACCACTTGTTCCCCTCTATAACACTTTCAAACTCAAAGAATAAGTTTCTAATTCACTCAGTCATAGAAAAAGAGTAGAAAACATTCCAGATAATTTGTGCCAATTTAGATGACTCATGTATTGCTTTCCCAGACTAAATGGTCTACGGCCATTGCTTTCAAGTCAACAACAGTGCGGAGAGCAGGACCTAATTACAGACCTGAGTCATGGTCTAGAAGTTCCCTCAGCCCAGTGGGCCAGCCCCACAAAGGCACCATTTCATTTTGAGGTATAAAACAAGCCAAAACTGCAAGTCCCTTTATAAAAAGGACCGAAAAAAAAAAAAAAAAAAAAGATTAATATAAAACAAAAACAAAGATACAGTGCCATGTATCAGGAAACAAAAAAGAATAGTACCAGTGATTTAAATTGACTTTTCTAATAAATTTTTCTAAACAGGCTTTCAACCAATAGTCAAGCATGAAAGCCAAAAGCAATGGTATATACACATACTTCCAGCTACCTAGAAATCTGAGACAGGAAGATCCCAAGTTTGCAGCCAGCCTCAGAAACTCATTGAGATGCTATCTACAAAAGAATTTTTGAAGGGATGACAACATAGCTCAGTAATAGTGCTCGCCCAGTGTGTGAGGCCCTGGGTTCAGTCACTAGGACCTAAAAAGCTGGGCAGAAAGTGTCCTAAGGATCACACCTTAAACGCCGCAGCATTTTGTCTGGCCCGACCCCTGTCACGCCTCTGCCTCAGACACAGAACTCTATCTCCCAAAGCTCAAGATTCTTCTCAAGGCCACACTGTTTAGTGACTAAATGGGAATACTCAAGCATTAGCAAAATTTTAATTTAAGATCTTAGGTTTACAATCCAGGAAAAATGCTAAGGACCATTTCATTTAGACCAAATTTTTAAAATAATCCTTTAAAACAACAATGAAACATATGCACAACACACAAAAGCCTAAGGTTTTACTTGAATAAATGGTATTACTATCTTCTAAAACATGGATATGAGACGTGTGAGTTGAGGAAAAGAAATTCTTCTGAGGCTCTTTTTCTCAGATCAGAAACAAAACAGACACCAGGAGCCAAGCACAACAGCACATGCCCATAGCCCCAGCTCTTGAAGAAGACTGCAGGTTTAAGGGCAGTGTGGGCAAATATAGCAAGACCTTGTCAAAAAAATAAAATTTTAAAAGGGCTGAGGATGCAGCTTGTTCAACATGCATGAAGTCCTGGGTTCAATCCTTGCTATGGCACAGGAAGACCAAGGAAAAAACTGGAAATTCTCTTTGAGTATCATATGCCTTCCTCCCACAGTCTTAGGCTGAAAGGCTTACTGAAGGGAAGCGACCACTCAGTTCCATGGAAGCAGCATTCCAAACAAGAACAAAGGGTGACAGACATGCTGCAGCAGTGAAAGGAGATGTTTTTTAATGTGGAAGCTAAATGATCTAAAGTAAAGTACATTTCATGCGAGAGAGGTACAAAATGACCTCTAGGAACCAATGCTGGATCACAGAAGAAATGAGAATAATGACAATTTCCAAAGAAGCACCCGAGCACCCAAGGCTTGATCCAGTTTCAAAATACAACTTCCAAAATGCAGAGCATGGGGATCTCTTCTCCACCCTGCCCCTGCAGAAGGACCTGACACATTGGTAAACTTAGAAAGTGCACATCTGTAGGTCTGAGAGTGAACTGTCAGAGAAAAATGCATCAACTTACTAAAAAGTTTGTGTTCTGACCACTCCAATGAATGAAACTATTTAAGAGAAACAGCAACCAACATACTCTGAGAAGAGAAAGAAAAAAAAAAAAAAAAAAAAACAATGATGCAGTTTGGTCTAAATGTGTCCAGCATGCTCCACGCTACACAGGAACGTACAAGCAGATGCATCAAATACACGGAGCTCAGAGCAAGGACCCAAGAGGAGTGCTTTGCCATGGACAGCTGGACTCACCAACCATTTAAATCTACAGCACGTACTTACGCATCACTCAGGTACTTAGTAAGAGAGCTTTACTAACAAATGTAGAGCCTCCTTTGGGGACCTTGAATTTATGTGAAGCTTCTTTATGATTTTAAATAAATGTACACAGCATCTACATGTACACTAAGCTAAAGAGTATATAAGACCATACAAGACATGATAAAAATGCAAATAAAAATGCATGGGAATCATAAAGACCAAATAGCATGGTGACTCCGTGGAGTGAGGGAACTACTGCTAAGAAGTATGACCCTGTGGTCTTAGTGCTCAGTGAACACTCAATATTCAATGTCTCTACCGTGCCAGGGGTAGGTACAAACAGGTATGGTATTAGTCCTCATAAAATGTTTATATTTGAAAAATTCATATTAAAAAATAGAAATAGATGTTTGCATTATTGTAGGAAAACATAAACAGTTGTGCATTGCCAAATATGCGTTTTACATGACAGTTTTAGGTTTATAGTCCAAGACCTGTCTTATTATGCCTAGCCCAAGAAAGTTTGTTGATAAAGAGGTGAAATGTGCATGTGCGTGCTATTATTCTATTTTTGTCTTTAAATATGAAATCACTGCCTGCTAACTGTTAAAAGTGAAGAGGATACCCGCACTCTGTTTCTGCCTAACTTATCGGTACAGCCGTGCCTTGCTTTGCAATTACTCCCACATCCCCTGAGAGAAACTAATGGATTACTAAAAATAAAAGAGAGATTAAGTCAATTACTTTGGATGTTTTGGCTCCCAACTTAAACAGGCTTCAACAAAAAGGAAATGTGTTGGCTCAAAGACTTGGGCATCCGGAGAAGGGGCAGGCCTCAGGACTGCTTCCTTGTGACTGTCTGGACTGTGTGGCTTCCTACAAAGGCTGGGAGTCAGAAGGCCAAAGCTGTACTGGACCTCACAGCATCCAACAACAACGTTCAAAAGAAACAGGCAGTATCTCCCTGTGGCTGTACTCCCAAGTCTGAGAAGACATCTGCCAGACAAACCCATCCAGAGTCTCTGTGGCTAGCACCACATTACTAGGCTTTTCTTAAGATCATCATGCTAGCCAGGCAACACTCAAACTTGGTGAGCCAGAATGCATTAATCAACCAGGGACAAGGCAGGTTGGATGCCTCCAATCAGGGCACCCTCATGCTGGAGCTAGTCATTACCCCCAAAGCATTTTTTTTGGGGGGGGGGTCTTTTTGAGATAGGGTTCCACTATGCAATTAAGGCAGGCCTTGAACTCCCAGGGATCCTCCTGCCTCAAAACATCTCCTGAGTGCCGAGACTGCTGTCATGCACTACAATGCCTAGCCTACAGAACTCCTCAACATGGAAAATACACAACAGGTTCCAACACTCAAGGCCACTCTGGTGGCACTTACAGAAATCAGTTTACACCTACCAAAACATGAAGTTAAGTACCATCATGATATATCTGTACATAAAACTAGAGACCTAAAAAACAGATGACCGGCCAGGTGTGGTAGCACATGCCTACAATCTCAGCACTCTAGGAGGCTGAGAGGCAGGTGAGCTGCAAGTACAAACCAGCCTGGAAAGTTAGGTGAATGAGACCATGACTCAAAAAAGAAAATAAATACAAAGGGCTGGGGATATAGACTGCTGTGAAGGCCCTGGGTTCAATACCTTATGTCACAAAAAAAAAAAAAAAAAAGGGGGGGGGAAAGCCAGATGGCCAAACCCATTGATCTCTGATATGGGATTATTTTTAATTTTGTTCCTGTATTTCCATTTCTCCCATCAGCAATTTAAACACACGATCTGGGGCTGTCTGGTTTCTTTTCCTAGAAAAGAACGGGAGGAATTCAAACATAGAAAGTCAAGCCTTCGCTAGTACACAGTGAAGGCACAGTACTTACTACATCCTTGTGCCACAGCTGCAGAAGCTCAGACAGCAGGATCCACGCTACAATGCACAACCTGGAACAAAGAGTTAAATACATCAGAAATTTCAGTAAGAAACTTTAAAAATGTCTTACCTTTTTCTGAAAGGCAGATCAGCCTTTCAAAAGGAAGAACCTGTACTTTAGACAGAGAAACTGTCAGATGAAAATACCTACACATTTTCAGACTTTTTTGTTTTTGTTTTTGTCTTTTTTTTGCAGAACTGGGGATTGAACTCAGGCCCCTTGCGCTTGCCAGGGAAGTGCTTATTCGAGCCATCCCCCCAGCCCTTCCTACACATTTTTAAATTACAAGTACCTACATCAACTGCACATCTGTCAAAAAAGAAAACACAGCAGGGGATAGTGCCGCATACTGTCATCCTGGCACTCAGAAGGGTGAGACCCTGTCTCAACTGCGCATACACTCATGCATGAACTCACATACACACATACATACACAGTTTTTCTTTTCAAATGGCACTGCCATGTACTGCTTTTTATAAAACTAAGCAAGCCAAATGTAGTGT
This sequence comes from Ctenomys sociabilis, assembly GCA_004027165.1. Taxonomy (NCBI): domain Eukaryota; kingdom Metazoa; phylum Chordata; class Mammalia; order Rodentia; family Ctenomyidae; genus Ctenomys; species Ctenomys sociabilis. Next base: position 25,495 of record PVKA01004087.1, on the reverse strand, counting down.
AATCCTAGTTACTCAAGGGTCTAAGGCAAGAGGTCAGTAAACTGAAATCTAGCCTGGGCATCAGAGTGACCTTGTCTCTAAACAAAAGGGGAAGGGGTGGGTAGGAAATACAGCTCAGTAGTAGTGTGCCTGATTTGGTAACCACTATAGAAAATAGAAAAAAGAAAAAAAAAAAAAACATACATACATACATACATATATATATATACATATATATACATACATATATATGAAACAAAGAGGAAAAACAATCATAAAAGCTCAAAATCATGTAGTCTAACAAGCCTCATAAAACATTAAATAAAATGCCTAACATTCTATAATATGCACTTAACTCAATCTGTTGCAATTTAAAGCTAGACAAATCAGCTTCAATTTCTAAATTCTCTAAACTCAAAGGAAAGAGTTCTCTACAGAAAAAAATGCATATATCTTATTCAAGTATTTGATACTACATCATCTTCACAAACTCTGAATATTCAGCATGCCACAGAATACTCAACAAACAGGCACACAGCTGAAGACTTTCAAGACCTTGGAATGACATTTTTTAAAATTAATTTTATTGAGAAACAAACAGTAATGAAACAGTTTCAAAACTGATCAATAGGACAGTTTCAATAATTAACAATGCATATTGTTGTCCTCTTGGTGGTTATTCATAGTACAGATGCAGACATGACATCCTGTCCAAATACTAGTAGTACAAATCTTTCTTCTCACTGAGTTAAGAGAAAGTAGCTATACATCTATCCCAACCATTCTGTATATACAGATACAAAATGGTCCTTCCTTTGCATCCCCTTTTTTTTGTTTAGCTCTGCTAGGGATAGGCATTCCATTGCCATTTAAATATTGTAGGTGTGCGAATTCAGCAAAATAATCCAATATAGTCCAGTAATCCATAACAGCAGTGGGTCATCTGCAGGCTGACAATGTGAGAAGTCGTTAACTTGAGCCTTTCACAGTCCAGCATATTTATATGGCTTTATTTTTTATACCTCATTTTTATACTTTTCTCCTGGACGGTCAAGACCATGATAAAGCAAGACAAGGTGGGTTTGGGCTTTTAATTCTCACAAGTGAAAGGTAAGCACTCTGTCCTCCTGCAGTCCTCAGTACAAAACATACATCAGGGGTTTCATCAAGAAGTCAGCCAGTAAAAATGCCAGAGGGACTGTGGGGAAAAGGAGCCCTGCTTCTCTGTTGGTGGGAGTGCAGACTCATGCAACAAAGGAAGTCAGTGTGGAGATTCCTCAGAAAACTAGGATTAGAGGCCCCTTTTATCCCAGCTATTGTCCTTCAGGTTATTTTTCCAGAAGGACACCCATGTTATGGCAGCACAATTTCTCATAGCCAAGTTTTGGAAGCAACCCAAATACCCATCAACTAAGGAATGGATAAAAAAGATGTGGTATTTTTATGCAATGGAGTATTACTCAGCTATTAAGAAATGATAAGCCTGGAGCTTTTATAAGTAAATTCAACTAGAGACCATATTCTTAAGTGAAATAAAATCATACCTGCAAGTGTAAACCTTATATTGTCTCTCTAGTGTAAGAACCTGAAAAAGTAAATAAAATTGGAACGGTACTACGACAATGTGAAAGGGAAAGAAACTGTTTGGAAGGAAGGGACAATTCAGATGAGAGAAAAGAAAAATGAAAGAAAGAAGGGAAAAAGAAAATACGTATACACACAGGATAGCTTGGATAATTGTACTGCTGATTTCTACTGGTCTATCAAAGCAACAGTTAATGCCTAAACTTTTTTTCTCTTATTTTTAATTTCTGGCCAATCTTGTATGCTTAAGTCTGGTAATCTTAACACTTAATTTGAAGACAACATCATGCAATGTAGCAACAATTATTGAATTCCTATTAGTTTGCTTAGTGAAATTCTGAATCATTTTTAATGTGTTTTTTTGTTTCTAATATTTCATTTTACTGTTTTTATTCTCTTTAAAAAATCAAAAAATAAAAGAATATATATAAACTAGCAGGACTTAGGCACAATGGCCCTCATCTACTCATGACGCTAAGCATGAAGACTGCTTGAGTAAAATAACATGAGACTAGCCTCAGAAAAATATTAATAACTTTTCTCTAAATAAAAAATGTATGCAAAAAATAGCTGAATATGGTGATGCACAACTGCAATCCCAGTGGTCTGGGAGGTTGAGGCAGGAGGACTACAAGTTTAAGACCAACCTGGGAACATTATCAAAATCCTATCTCAAAATAAAACATAAAAAAGGGCTGGGTGTATTCAGTGATACAGTGCCTTTGGCCTTAATCCCCATTATAAAAATAAATAAATAAATTCAATTTAGCTATAAAGAGAATAAGCAAAGATACAAGCCTTAAAGTAATAGATAATATTCATAATACACACATTCACCAATGAATTCATTAACAATGTATGATGAACTCCCACAAAACAATTTTTTGAAAATTTCTGTTTCTAAACAGTCCAACCTCATTAATTTCCATCAAAATACAAGAAACTAAAAGAAGGCCAGATCTGCTAGCATAGGTCTATAGTCCCAGCAGTTTGGGAGGCTGACGCAGGAAGATCAAAGTTTGAGCCAACCTGTGCAACTTAATAATGTGCCAAGACCCTGTCTCAAAATTTTAAAGGCCTGGGGATGTAGGTCAAGTCCAAGGCCCTAGGTAAAATTTCTAACATGGGGCTTAGAAGGAGACTAAGCAAAAATAAGATAAAATTATATATTAGTCAAGTGGCTAAAATTTAAGAATTAAACAACACCAGTCTTAGAATATGAAGCATCTGAATAATTCTCCTATACCACTGGTGAGAGTATAAACAGAAATCGCCTTATGGCATCAGAGCACAGTATGAGCACAGCTTCTTATCCTGGGTAAATGCCTTCCAGCCATGGACACAGGCCCTTAGTTACACTTTCAATACTATTTAAAACAGCATTAGGAATAATACTCAAAACCTAGCCACAAACTGTTGCATATTAGTGCAATGGAATACTATACAGCAGAGATCAGTACTTTTTTCCTGCAAAGGGTCAGATAGTAAATATTTTCACCTTTGTGGCCTGTAAGGTCTCTACCTTTTCTCATATGTACTTAACTCTACCTCTGCAGTTCAAAACCATTCATTGTGATTTTGGCTATTCCAGTAAGACTTGATTTATGAAAACAATCAGTCCATAAACTACAGTTCTACCTGCTATACAGAGGCATGAAAACACATGAACTATAACAACACTCCACAGGCTGGGGATATAGCTTGGCAGCCTAAGCACCTTCCTGGCAAGTGCAAGGACCCAAGTTTGATACCTGGTACTGCATACAATGTTAGCCCTAGAACCCCAGGTGCACTACGCAGGCCCTGGAACTGGGAATGGTAGCACAGGCCTGTAATCCCAGCACTAGGGAAGCTGAGACAGGAGGATCACTATAAGTCTGTACTTTGCATAGTGAAATTCTGTTATCAAAATACATAAATAAATACAACACCACAACAATATGTTATGTTTGTCTCACCATTATGTCTGTGAGACAAAGAAGCCAGACATGTGATACTATATTATTTTCTCTTTATAAAGCTCAAAATTAGGTATATTATGTTAGGAGTCATATGCAGAGGAATACTGTGTTTTCCCTGATTTCAGTTAAGTTTCATGGTTATGTTCAGTATAGAAAAGTTTATGACAGTGTTCACTTATGATGTACTCATCTACATTTTGAGTAAGGTAAACATCTTAACTTGGGTTTTTTTTTTAGGGGTGGGTGAAACCAGGTCTCACTACATAGCTCCTGCTGGCCTGGAATTCACAGCAATCCTCCTGCCTCAAGTGCTTGAGTGATGAGATTACAATAATTTTTATAAATAAGTGGAGGGTTTCCCACAGCTCCCTGTCTCTGGGAATCAAGCATGGGAACAATGGCAGGCCTTGTGCTCCACTAGCAGGTTTCTGAAGCTCCTTAGGGAAGCCCCTCATTTGCAGTCTGACACCTGCCCTGCATCCTCACTCCTCTTCCAAGCTGCATGTAGCATACTGCAGAGTGAGCTATGATTAGACAGAACACAGGGAAGGTAGCAGGAGGTGAAGGAGAGACTGAGTGAGAGAGAAAGAGAGAGGAAAATAACAGATGAGTTACTTTTTTACTTGAAACAGATGAGTGGATGAAGAGATCCACAGAAATAAAGTCTTGCATTTTAACATAATCCGCTGAATAATCAACATAGAATACAATGTAACATAAGCAGCTTAGAAACGCAATTTGGAAGGTCATTGAGCTCACTGTCTGAACAAAAACTAAGGACAATTTTAAAGCTTATTAAGGTTTTTTAAACGCTTTTGGGGGATTTATTTTCAGTACAACAATTTCTTTCAATCAAGAGACTGAATGGGCAAAAAGTTTCAGTTTCAAGTAAAAAAGCAAAGCTAACAAATAACACAGACTTGATTTTCTAGGCTTAAGACTATATACATGATATCATGTCTTCTCTAAACATGATAAACTGAAAGTTACTAAGTTTAAATTTTAATCAGATATTCTAACTTCCAGAAGTTACAGGAAGTTGTTTGTTACAAGGGTGGTGAACAAATACAGCTGGGAGGGTGGAGACCATGCAAAGGCCAACCATGAGAAGACCATGGGTATTGTATTATCCATATTTACTTCCTACTATGACGGGCCTCTACCATGTGATAAATGAGAAGCAGAGTGAAAAAACACGCAGGAAAAGAATCGAAATCTGTTCTCTACAGTTCATTACTGATATGTAGAAGAAACTGGACTAGAAGCTAGAAACACAAACATAAAGCCCCTGTCACAGAGCAAACTCACATACAGTGAAGCTGGCAGGGCTATGTGTCCATACTTTAAATTAAACATCATAAAGGTTACAAAACAGACAAATGCTATAGGAACTGCGAATTAACAGGAGAGAACTATTGAATATCAAAGGAATAAAATGCACATGGAGAGAGGATGATACCAGGAAGTCTTCCCATACAAGGAAGAGAGGAAAGGGGTTCTGAATGATTCCAGAGAGATACAGGAAGAGCGATAATGGGGGCATCGCTCCCCCAAAGGAGAACATGTGCAGAGGCATGGCGGTGTGCCTGAGACAACCATAGCTGAGAAACAAGACTACAGGAGGACACCAGAATGTGATATGCAAGGGTAAGCTACAGCTGAGAGGAGGCACTGCCAGGGATGCTGCAGCCTCACTGTGAATTTTACAGGAGCCATTGGGGTAGAAAGTGGGGAAAGGGAATGCACGGAGCACAGGGACCCAACATGTCTCCAAACACATCTTTCTGCATAGATTGCTATTCAGAACCATGATAATATTTCATAAAATAAAAAGGCAAGTAATTGCGGGGTGCAGAGGCTTGAACCTGTAATCGCAGCACTCTGTGGACTGAGACAGGGGAGTCGTGTGTGCCTAGAGGTTTAAGATGTGCATCTGGGGTTGGATGAGAATCTGGGGTTGAGCCCAGGGGCTTTGCAGCAAGCTACAGGTCCAGCCTGTCCTTACTTTTTGGCATAAGTTCTCAATAAATTGCTAAGTTTCCCAAGTTATGCTTTAACTTGTAATCCTCCTCCCTCAGCCTCCCAGTATTTGGAAATAATAGGCATGTATATCTCACCATGCCCAGCCAAAACAGAATTTTATAGCAGTAAAAAGAATAAAATATTACCTACAACACAGATATTATAAATACAAGAGAAAACAGCCACATATCAAAATATATAGAATATAACTCACTGAACTGAACAAAAGCTCAAAATCAAGCAAAGATAAAAGTAATTCCTGAAGCGATGAAGAAGAATCAAATCAAGTAATTGCAGAGTGACAGCTTGATCCATTTGTGCTGTTTGATTCTGCTCCATACTTTGAGACAGAACCTAAATGCAGCCCAGTCTGGGAGTGAACTTGCAATCTTCAGCCTCACAAGTGCTGGCATCCCAGATGTGCATCACCATACCCAGCCCAGTGTTTAGGGTCTGGAGCTGGGAAGGGTTTCACAGGCAAGACCAATTTTTGAAGTTTGCTCACCTGTTTACATATGACCTGTGCAGCTTTCTGCTTTTGTCTCACCTCAAGACAGTTTAACACAAAAGAAATAATGAGTAAACATACCAGCAACAATAACTCAGAAGACATACTGAGCTCTTCCTGTACGCTCCCGGCTGGTCCACAATGTTATGACTGATGAAGTTCACCTTGGTAACCGGATCACAGTGGTAAAGGACAAGGACGTGACTCCACTAGAGCGTCAGCTGCTCTTTCCTCTTTGCAGTTAGTGTTTCATAGATAGGTACTGTGAAGCTACATAAGTGCTGCGTTGCTCACCAGACTTCCAGTTAATGCATCCACTCATTCTCAGATTTATCCTATTTGTTCATTTACTCAGCAGGTATAACCCATTACTACTATTTTTTATAATAATCAATGACTGTCAGTATTTATGGGGCGTCAAAACTGTCCAGATTTAGCCAATGGAAACCCCTTGAGGGTTGTAGGTCATTTTAACATGATCTGTCATCTTGAAATAATATTATTACTTTCTGAAACTAGATGTCTCACAGTCTTATTTTGTACTTTCTTACCCTGGAAGCAGCCAGTTCTCTAGTGAGACCTGGTTCTTTTTATTAGATAATGGTATTTAAATATCAAGATCCAGGTGTCATGTACAATTCTCTTAAAGGCTCACCTCAGGCACTCTCAATTCATAGAAGGAGGGATTATATGTGCATGTATGCTTATAAACACAGACACATATAAGTACACATTTACACCTATGTTCCTGGGATTTGTTAAGGAATCCCATAAGCTGATTACATATGAAATTTTCTTGAAAAACATATAGTGCAGAATCAAGATTCTCCAGAAGATAATAGTAAGAGGATTTGCCTCATCAACTGACAATTCCAAAATAGCAAGACTGACAATTCAGGGCACTCCAAGCCCCTTCATGTCTCTCAGGAGCCAAACCGTTCGCAAAATTTTCCTACTCCTAGCCTTCACTGTTCCTTAGAATTTATTCAGGAAACACAAATGTGTGCTATGTGACACCTAGCAGGTTGGGCGCTATTTTACTTTCTATCATCTGGGGGTTTCACTGAGATAACAAGAAGAGATGAGAGCTTGCCTTGTGAGCTCAACTCAGGGAATCAGAACTGTCGTTTGTGTTTGCCATCTGCGGAGGCCCTGTCTTTTATGCTTTGTATTATGCCTTGTATTCATCAAATGATGATAAACTTAAGTTGAAAACAAGATTATGATATTTCTTTGATGGGATGTTTTATTTTTACTGTTTTGTGTATGGATTTGCTAACTGTTGAATTTATTGGTGTTCCCTGTTTGACTAGTCTGAATTTTAATGTTAAGCCTTATCTCAGATAAGCAGCACTAGGCAAGAGTAAGGTTACAGCATCCCCTACTAGACTCTGATACTAAAATGTGAATGAAACAAAAATTGTTTTAAGTTAAATGTAATTTATAAAACGTGAGTGGCCTTTATAAATTTGATACTCCCTCAGGCAGTTAATGGCAATAGTTCAGCTGTCAGCCTCAAATCTGGGACAGCAGCCCCAAGACAGTCTGGCCAGGTGCATGCACACATGCACACACACACACACACAGCTCTTCCCACTATAACACCCATGTTTAAAACACGATGTCCTCCCCCTCCCCTTCACTCTTTAAACATTCCTGTTCTTCCCTCAGTTCTCTTTCTGGTCTGATCTTCCACTAGTAAAGAGACAATCTTAGCTCTTGAGATTCCCGTTGCTTGCATTTTCAAGCTGAGAGTGAAAACTCAGGCAAACTGTCTCACAACTCACTGATTTAATTTCTGGTCTTTTTCTGTCATTTTGTACCTTTCCCTTTCAAGGGGCATGTTTCTTCTAATGATGAGTGATGAGAGAGAAAGAGAGAGGGACGGAAGGATGGATGGATGGAGGGAAGGAGGGAAGGAAGGAGGGAAGGAGGGAGGGAGGGAAGGAAACTGACTGAGACTCTGAAAAGGCTTTTAGTCTCAGTCTGTCTATCTCAACCTTTCCCTCCTATCCAAAAGCTAAGAACTTTCAAGTTGAGCATTTTTAATGACAAAGACAAGGAAGCCATCTTAGATGAGGAATACATATCATGTCTTTGGGTCAGATATGACATCAGAATTTTGCTCATCCAGGAAAACACACATGAAATGTCCCTACCTAGTGTCCCAGATATAATTTATCATTTATGTGTGTAGGGAACGAAGTACTTCCAATAACGTGTAAGTTGTGCTTGCCAGGTAATAATAAGTACAGGCTATACCCGTGAGTTTCATAAGCATGTCACAGAGACATGAAAATCCTAGAGCAGATTTCAAGTAAATCATCACCTTCTCTTTCTACTAAAGGAGATTGCCTGGGTGAGTAGGTAGGTAACACAAATGTCTCAGTGACTATTTTCCCCCCAGGACCTAGGGCAGGACTTTTCTGAGCCATTAATGGCCACTGTTTACCTCTGGAGATGACCTCTTTTGCAGGCTGGGAAGTCCTCTTATCAAGTCCAATCTGCCCCCTTCTTCATTCTTTCAAAGAATTGGAAAGCAGTTGTTCAGGTCTCCTGACTACTGGTTTAGTTTTGCTAGCATCATTTCCTTTTTACACATAGCTGTTATAGTGGGAAGGAGTCATAGCTTATGCTTTTGGAAACAAACTTTGGAGTTAGTTATTTGAGAGAAAGTAGGGGTGTGTGTGCATAGGTAATCGAACCTGACTTATCTCTTAGTCACTCTCTAGACAGTGGCCACTTGCTCTGGAACAGGTCACCTTGGGGACACCACAAGGGCACGTAAAAACCAATAGAGATCTAAAACAACATGTCTGGAATGTATTCTTAAATAATGAATTTGTTTAACCCTCAAATACTGAAGAAAGAGTGGCTTGCTATTTTTCTGTATCTGGGCAGGCCAGATAGCTCAGCAGACTAAAGCAGCTGCTTAGGCAGAGCACAGGGACCTGTGTTCAAGCCCAGGCACCACAAGCCATGCTGGCCCCATCCCTGGGACATGCTGAGACAGTGACTGAGACTGGTATGCACCTGTTAATCCCTGCACTTGGGAGGCTGAAAAGAGGAGGATCACTATGAGTGTAATCTGTGTAGTGAGACCCTGTAGACTACATTAAACAAATTAAAAATAAATAAATAAATATTTTCCTTTATCTAACATGGCCTGCCTGCCCCCTAGAGAGGAAGTAGAATGCAGAGAGAATTACATTATACTATTTGACAACTAGAGTTGAACAGTCAGAATGACCTTAGGTTTAGGCTGTCTCTGCAATGAAAGACAGTCTTTATTTTTTCAGACAAGTGCTCCTCTATGACTTGGCCTATTTTAAATTTTCTCAGTCCTGCAATGTGTGTATAAGATACTGGTCAGTGAGGATTTTCTCTTCCATAGAGAAATGGATGTCCTCCTGAAAGATATCAACTTGCAACAGACACTTCAGCAGCTAACAGAAACAGGTACTAAGAAAGCACCACAGCCTCACCCCTTAGAGGACTGCCTCTCTTTTTCTCTCCAGAACATCTTCCCAGGCCATCCACCTGCTGTTCTACAGGAAAGCCTACAGCTGAGTATGGCCCAAGGAGTATCACAAGGAACGGGCCCAGGCACAGCGTGAGACCAGCTAACCTGGCTCTGACCACTTGCTTGCACCCTCAGTGTGCCACTGCTGCCACTGTATGGGATTAAGTCTAGGGACACCTCTGCTGGCACCTCAGACTGGGCACAGCGCAAGATAGACAGACAGGGACACTTTTTTCCCCCCTTCTTTTCAAAACAAGGAGAAACTTTCATAGGTAAGCATCTGCAGCAGGGGCAGACTAGAACTTGAAAGCCCTTACTGCTCAGGATACATGCTTCATCTCAAAGAGAACACTTAAATCTGTTTCTACACCCCAAATTGCTCTGTACATAGCCACCACCCCCAAAAACAGTTAAAACCACCTTTTACAGCCTACATCTTTAGAGGAAACAATTATATGAAGCTATCAAAACAGTGGTTGTGGCTATCAGAACAACTATGAGAAGCCTAGGTGCTGGCGACATAACTCACAGGTCTAAAGCACCTGCTTAGGCAGGCGCTGGGGACTGCGGTTCAATCCCCAGCACCACATGCTGCACCAGCCCTGCTCTCAGGCCAGGATGAGCTGACAAAAACAAAACAAAACAAAACATCTCATTTAAAAAATGTAAAGCTTCAGTGAAGAGAAATAAAACAGCTGCCGCCGAGCTGCCGTCGTTCTCTAGCCGCCTCTCGCTCGCCAAGCTCCAGCCAAAGGAGAAGGGCGTAAGGAGGTACCCACGCCGTGGCTCGTAACACGCAGGCTGCCCGGAAATCTACCAGTGGTGGAGCGCCCAGGAAACCGCAGGCCCAAAAGCCGCTCGTTAGAGCGCGCCCTCTAGTGAAGGGTGAAGAAAGCTCATTGCTGCAGGACCAGCCGCCCCCGGAAGTCCATGGAACTTCGATTCGCACACTCCTCTCCAGCCTCTGGTTCAGGGCTCGGGGCTTCAAGCAGATCTGCGCTACCAGAGCGCAGTGATCCGCAGGAGGTGCTGAGGCTTCGCTGGTTGGCCTGTTTGAAGACACCAACATGTGCGGCGTCCATGCCAAACGTGTCACAGTTATGCCACAAGACATCCAGCTAGCACACCGCGCACGCACACAATGTGCGTGAGAGTCCACCATGGCGGGAACATTTCATTCTCCATTTTTTTTCTCTTCTTCCCATTATTGGTAGTTTCGAATGTTAGGTTTTTTGGTTTTTAGTCTTTTCCCCATGGGATCAAAAGGTACCTAAGTATATGATTGTGAGTGGAAAATAGGGGACAGAAATCAGGTATTGGCAGTTTTTCCATTTTCACTTGTGTGTTAATTTTTATCTTCATGCGGGATGTAAAGCATTAATGCAAGGGAAAAAGGTTTCAGTGAGCAAGTTTCAGCACTTCGATTTGATAACAATTATAAATAAAAGTCTGTTAAATAAAAATGCTGGAAAACGCCAGCATTTGGATTTTTTTAAAAACAAGTAAATTTCTTATTGACAGCAACTAAATGGTGCTTGTAGCAATTGTATCACATAGTGGATTCCATCCAGCCATACTTTACTGAGCTGTCTTACGTACTAGTACATGTTTTTAATGTTGTCTGTCTTTCTGTGCTGATCCTGTAAGTTTGGTATTAAAATACATTAAAGTGTGTGTGTGTGTGTGTGTGTGTGTGTGTGTGTGAGAGAGAGAGAGAGAGAGAGAGAGAGAGAGAGAGAGAGAGAAGCCTAGGGCCTGTAGACTATTTTGCTTTCACAGGTATAAAAGGCATTTATTCCTTCTGATTCTTCCTGTTTTAGGCAGAACTAGGGATTGAACTCAGGCCTTTGTGCTTGCAAGGCAAGCTCTTAATTCTGAGCCATCTTCCCAGCCCCTTCTTTCCGATTCTTATTACAAGAGAACTTTATTAATTGACCTATAAAGAAGTTCTGATTAGTCTCTGGCTACAAACCTAAAACTATAAAAGGATTACTGTAAGTTAACTTGGCCAAGCATTCCTGACAACACTGGTCTGCAACAACTGTCTTAAGCATGCCTGTCTGTCTTTTCAATTTGTGCCCACTGGCAATATCTATTGGTGTTTTCTTCAAGCTCCACAATTGTTTCTTCTTCTTGACTTCATGGATCTTTAAAATACATTTGTGTGTGTGTGTGTGTGTGTGTGTGTGTGTGTGTGTTTTGTCTTTTTTGGTGGAGCCAGAGATTGAACTCAGGCCCTTACGCTAGCCAGGGAAGCACTTATTCCACTCCCTGGCCCCCTAAAATATGTATTTTTAAAATTGTTATTTATTTGATACAGGGTCTTACTATACAGTTTAGACTCATACTGATCCTCCTACCTCATTCTCCCCAGTGCTGGAATTACAGGCATGTGCCACCATGCCCACTTTTGGTGGCTGGTATAGCACACTCCAGGTTCTGAGGCCAGCATAACATATGGTACTGGGGGATTGAACTTGGGTCTTTGTGCTTGCCAGGCAGACACTTAGACCACTGAGCTACCTCCTCAGCTCTGGATCTTTAAAATATTATGTCTACAATTTAAGATGGCTGCTAGGTAAGAGTCATGAGAGTTAAAGACATGCTTCTACCCAAGTTGCCAGATCATTGCTGTGATCTGGTTAATACCTGAGAAGATGTAACTCAAGAGATTAAACAGCAAGAGGTTAACTTTGATTAATAAAAGCCTAACTTTAATGTGGTCTTAAACACTCAACAGGAAAGTATAACCAAAAGATGTATGAAAAGGGAGGCTCCAATCTGACCCTTCTGGAGTTTCCAGTTACGTCAGTAGCTGACCACCATTAAGGTTTAGTGAAGCTAAAATACTATTCTCAACAAGAATCTTTCATTCCTTGGCTAAAATTGTTCTTCAAAAATCACCAAATTCTCCATCTTTTTTCAGCTAAAACTAGAAGGACTTATAACAAAAACATAGCAGACTTATACATAACTTCCATCAGTAAAGGAAGTCGAAGAGCCAGATGTTTACAATCGCTGTTCCAGTGCCTTAAAAGCAATGTCTGGGGCTGGGAAAATAGCTCAGAGTCTTAAGCACCTGTCTGGCAAGCCCAAGGTCCTGAGTTTGATTCCTAGGATAAAAAAAAAAAGTCTAGTCAGGGCTCTCTCCCCCAACCTGCCTTTTCATTATAGTGTTCATGCTTTGACTGTGCATGCTTTAATTTCTTGGAAAAATTTGTTTATTCTTTCCTATAGGGTGTCAAACTCCACGTTATATGCAGATAGTACCAACAACAAATATGCCAGGCTTTTACCAGGATACACTAGATTGGAAGACAGTTTATAACTACTAAAATGTAACATGACTTCTATCCAAGGCTCATCAGATTAGCTTTCTGGAGAAGAGTCTTCTTCAGCTCTAAGCATCTAGATGGAAACTAGGCCTTCTCCCTTAACTACAGACAAGAATACCTCTTCTAAGAGGGCAGTACTCTGGATGGAGTCAGTGCATAAAATGAAGAGAACGCATCAAAACTGGGGCTGGAGACACATCTGAAAATTAAAATCACAATAAACACATTCACATACTTTCCTAAGGGATCAATGGAAGCCAGCGATTACTGGTCCCACTCTTTTGAGACTGACAGTATGAACAAACCATCGTCCCTCTGGGGCAGGCCTTTCTCTCTTGCATTAAGAGTAAGACCCTTGATTACTGACCAAAGTTAATAATGTCACTGACATGCTCTTGCTCAATGTGAACCAAGCAGTTACACTTGTAACCGGATGAGTTGATTATAGTTCGGAACACTGTGCCCACTGCACAACTTTGGCCTATAAAACTTTGGCAGCCCACCTGGGGCCTCTCCTAGACCTCAGGAGCTTCCCTTTTCCTCAACAAATTCTCCTACTCTTAAAAAGGAATTATAGACTAATATAGATTGATTGGGTTTTTGTTGTTCTGGGGCTTTTTTGGTACCAGGAATCAAACTCAGGACCTCACACTTGCAAGGCAGGTGCTGTGCCGCTGAGCTACATCCCTGGCCCTCTACTTTCTCTATAAAAATAAACATCAATTTAACTCGATATTTACATGGAAAATTCAAAATTATAAAACTTTTAAGTGACAATAAAAGTGTACTTTCTGGCCTCATAAAAGGTTAACAGTATTTTTAAAAATAAAAAAAAAATTGTTCTATATTATAATAACTTCTGTTCATTAAAGGATATTAAGAAAATAAAGGGACAAACAACAAATTAGGAAATATAGCACTTTAAATGAGTACCCAAAATATGTAACTCTCATAAATGTATAAGACAAGCAATCCAAGAAAAAAAAAAAAAAAGTAAAAGAAAATAGAGGCCTCTAGATGTATGAAATGACACTTGAGATTCTTTGGGAATTAGGTAAACAAGTAAAAGGTACCTTACACACATGTCAGCTTAGGGAGTCAAATCATGTCAATGGCAGGTACAGGGAGCCAGGGGAATGCTCCAAGGCTCGGGGAAGAGAGGCCTCTGGTACAAGTTCTTTGGCAAAAGGCCAAGTGAGGGTATACCTTCCCATCCAGAAACTTCAGTCCTAAGTCTGTGTCTACTGGGAGATACACACAGTTGTTCAGAGCCAGAGAAAGTGTCTAACAACTCAAATTCCAGTAATACAGTCAGGAAGCAAAATGGCTTTTGTCTGCAATAAACTCAATGATCTGTGACACTCAATGAATTTAAGTACATGATGTCCCTCAATACCTTTTCAGGAAGTAATCAGTTTAAACTAAAAGATAAACAGAATTTTAAAATTAGGTAACAAGCTCAAAAAGGCTGGGCCATCATCACTTATCAGTCCTCAAAAGATGTTCACAGTGCTATACAAGGTATGATGAATGTTTCCAAGACACACATTATTTTTTACTTTATTAATATACACTTACAGCCCACAGTGATTATATTCAACAAGGGGAGCTGCCACAAGGGATACAGCACACGCGATGTTTCATGACGTGGCCTCTGTCGTGTCTCTTGTTCCCTTCCCCCCATCCAATCTCCTGCAAAACATCTCTCCCTGGTTTCTACTGTCTTTCATTCTGCTCGCCACTCATACTTTGGGTTTCTCACAGAAGAGAAATGACGTGCTATTTACGCTTGTGTCAAGATGTACACTACGAGGCTCTCCAAGAAGTAACAACTAAATTCTCAATAGCTTTGGATACTATATTAACCCCAGATTAAACGTTAGATTATGCAAAATGAAAGAAGGCTACAGATTTCATTTGCTACTTATAGAAAGTTCTATGACTGCCAAAGTCCATTTAAAACATCACATCGGGTCCGGCTGCAATGGCAAAATGGTGTCAAGCCCTCTGAGAAAAAGGATGTGTTCTAAGCCAGAGCTGACTGAACAGGAAGTCATGCAGATGGGACTGGGACTATCGATGTAAAGTAACTAAAGGTGGCAATGACAGCCCTGGGCTTTGAGCCCAATAAAAAAGAAATCAAGAAAATGATAAGGACAGGACAGACAAAATGAATGTCAGTGACTTTCTGACCACGATGACTCAGAAAATGTCTGAGAAGGACACCAAGGAATAAATCCTGAAGGCTTTCAAGCTCTTCAAAGATGATGATATCAGGACAATATCATTTGGAAATCTGAAGCACAGGGCCAAGGAGCTGGGCAAGAACCTGACCAACAAGGAGCTTCACAAGACGACTGATGAAGCTGACCAAGGGAGACAGCGAGGTCAACAAGCAGGAATTCCTGTGCATTGTGAAGAAGACCAGCCTCTACTGGGACCCGTGTCATGCCTGCAAGCACATGTGACTAGAGTTGTGCCCGCTGTCCAGCGAAATCTGGCTCCCCATTTCCCCCTAGAACTTCAGCCATGGCCCTCCATCTGATTTAGACTTCTGCAAGTGTATTTCAATATTAAAGTTCTTTGTAAAATGGACAAAAAATCATCCACAGTGTGCTTTTTCAAAGTGAAAATAGTACGTATTTAAAGAAGATGCAGCCAGGTGTGGTACATGCCCGCAGACAAAGGAGGAGGCTAAGGAGGATCACCAAGTTCAAGGCCAGCCTGGGCTACATAGTGAACTCAAGGCTAGCCTGGACTATAGGTCACAACGGTAACAACTACATATTGAGATCCTGTCTCCAAAAAACAAAAAGAAAACCTACTTTGGTATTTGGCTATGGAGGCAGATAGGAGTGCTTCTCTTAGGATCATACATCTTGGACTATCAATTTGTTCAAATGTACATGCATATCTGAACAGTGTAACCTTCAACCAAAAATATACTAAAACATTTCAAATCAACATAATTGGATCTAAAAGAAATAACAAAAAATGCTCAGTGCTACAGCTAGTGCGCACCTGCCTGTGGCCAGCACTGGGGCTACCACTGTTAAGCTAACTTGGCCCAGCCAAGGTGCTACCCTCAAGGCCAAAGCTCATCACACCATTTACAGCTAATGAATGTTAATAACTCAAGGGCTCTTAAGCCACATATTTCAACTTGGGCTTAAATGTTATATAGTGGTATGACATGCAGAATTTAGACTATTATGGGCCACATTTCATATGTGTGACAATATGTATAAAATCTTTAAAACAGATGGTAAGTTACATAGAGATATCAAATGACAGTTCTAGCTGATTCAGCTCTTGTTCATTGTTTGCTTTCTAAAGGCACTGTTACAGAAAAGAGCAACTTCATACCCCATACGAGAAATTTTCAACTTAGGTAGAGGTGATATCTATACTTAAGAAACGAACTGTCACAGAGGACACTAGACAGACGCTTCAGCAAGCCATTAGTCTGCACCCTCAAGGATGTGCACTAAGCAGATCAGCCCAACAGTCATGAATTTATCAGGACATAATTTTGCTATAAGAACTCCCTGTTCTTTCACTCAGAGCACAAGGAATATATCAGTTTTCCTCCTTATGGTGACAACTGTGCATTTGCCTGAATTCTAAATAATCAGGTTCTGTATAATATATAAGCATGAAAGAGACAGGCTCAAATTGTAACTGTCCCACTGAATTCCTGAAAATGAAGGACAGCCCTCTCAGGCAGGCTGCAGCACCTCCACATGGACTCCTGCCACCAGGTGCAGATTGTAAGAACCATAAAGCGGGAACATTCAAATGGACATTTGATGACATCAGCATCTAAGCTCTGCAGGTCTGAACAGTTACCCAGTTACACAGTCAATTTTTACACTGATCATCGGATATCCTAGTTAACTGTGCCAATTTGAGTAAGAAATAACATGCCTCTGGCTGGGGAGATGGCTCAGTAGAATAAGCACTTCCCTGGTAAGCACAAGGGTCTGAGTTCAATCCGTGGTTCTGCCAAAAAAACAAAACAAAACAAAACAAAAAACCCCAGAAACACATACCTAACTGAACTGGACTGGCATATTTCTGCAAGTGGCTAAAGAAATTTACTTAAGACCAAAAGACCCACTCAGAGTGCCCAGCATCAACCAGTAGGCCTGTCAAATGGAATAAAAGGGAGCCAACGAGGGCCAGTTTCTGTTTCTTTGGAGAAGCTCTAGTATTCATTTTCCCCTTGGACTGTATCTCCCAGCTTCCAGCACAGAGCCTTCGGTGGCTGATTTGGACTCCCACGGACCACTACACAAGCTAGCACCAGCTTATCTGACCAATCCTTCATTCTCCATGGTGCAGACAGCTCTTTTCCACAGCAGAGTCTCCAGGCAGCCATTGTAAGCCAACCCTGTAAGCTCATGTGTTCATGTACATCCTGCATTAAACCTGTCTCTCTAGCAGTGAACAGTGACTGACACATTAGGCCTGCACTAGATACGGTGGTTAGTTTTATATGTTAACTTGGTAAAGTTACAGTGCCGTTATTTAATCCAATGCTCATTTAGAGTTGTGGTACAGTTTAGTGTTAGAATACATACTTTGAATGTGTAAGGTCCTAAGTTGCAATTCCAACACCCCGAAAAAGAGAAAGAAGAAAAAGACGAAGACCAGAATGAAAAGAAACACTTGTATAGCTGGTTCTGTGAAAATATTTTGTAGGAGCAACTAATAGCCACAACAAGCTGACCTAAGCCGTACAAGAGACCACTCTTAGCACGTGGTGATCCTCACCCAATGGGCTGAAAGACCTTCAGAGCAGACCCTAGGACTGCCAGAGATGAGAGATGGCCTCAAGACTGCAGCACGGACAGCCCAAGCCTCCAGCCTGCCAGCCACCCCACACATGACCTGTTTCGGCTGCCTGCACCAAGTCTTTCCTTGAAATCCAAGGGCTGTGTGTAGCTCAGTGGGAGGACCCTTGCCTAGATACATAAGACCTGAGTTTGGTCCCCAAATCACACATATTCTCACACTTAACTCCTATGTTCTCATACCTCCAACGAAGTCTAACATCAAATATGTGGAGGTTTTTACTACATCAACTAATTCTCCAGTTCTTGACAGAGAAGAACGGGACATGCATCATATAATTTAATTCAATGCTACCATTGTCTACTTGGAGGCGGCTTAGATATCATAACTAAAATAAATATTCCTGAGCACTTAACCTGTTAATAAAAGCATTATTTGTGCTTTCTTCTGCAGCAATCAGGGACTTGAAAGTTATTATTGCTAAAGAAAATAAAAACAAAAACAAAAAACAACAGTGACTTTCCCCATAGGATTATGGATACCCAACAATTAACCTTAAAAACTGAGTAAGGGGCTTGCACTGGAAGGAAATTTAGAAATCGTTGAGCCAGACCATCGGCTGAGGTGGAGGAGTGATAGAGCAGCATGGCCATGCTTCTCCAGCATTCCTTGAATGAGCAGGGAGACCAGGTACATACACTGAAGAAATCTGACCCAATGGGACAACAAACTTGCTCAGCCTAATGAATCGGGCCACACCTCCTCATGACACACCCTCAAATGCTTCTCTGAAATACAGTCAAGAAGCTGGCTGGGGTGAACTGAAGTCCTCATGCCCTTGTAGGAGAACTCCACAGACAGACCCTATCCAATCACAGTGTCAGAAGAATATCCCAGCTTCCATCACCAAATGCAAGGCCTGGCCACACTTCAGACAGAATGGTTTTAAACTAGGCCTTTCCGTATCAAACCCAAGAGGGGTCAGGCAATTCTTAGAATGGCTCAAACAACTCTAGAAAAGTTGGTACTGTTTACCAAAAAGTCCATAAAATTCTTGTACAAGTAATCAACAGCACACCTAGAAACCGCCCCTGTGTAAACAATGTACAAGAAACAAATGTTTTATGAATGAAATATGCTTTCCTGTGATTTTTTTTTAAAATAAAATATGTAACAAATCTGGAAACAGGTCAAATTATCCAGCAGAGATATTACAGAAAATGGTATATCAAAACTACAACTTATACCAAGCATGCTGGCTCACACCTATAATCCCAGCACTTCTGAAAGACTAAGGCAGGAGAATTTCAAGCTGAAGCCCAGATTAAGCGATTCAGAGAGACCCTGTCCTAAACAGCTTCACCAATTCAATCCCCAGTGTTAGGGGGTGGGGATGTTTGACATCTATACAATGTCTTGTTATTTAACATGAAAATAATAAAGACCTGCAAAAATTAAGTGTATATCACAGGAGTGAATAAAATAACATGCTTATTAAAACTACCACTGGACACAAAAATGTTTTGGGGGTCTGGCAAGATAGCTCAGTGACTAAGCATGTACTTTGGCAAGCACAGGGACCAGGGTTCAGTCCCCAGTCCTGCATGCTGTGCCAGCCCTGCCCCCAGGGTGCACTGAACCAGCAACTGGGTCCAGGCTTAGCGGCGCACACCTGTAACCCCAGTGCTGGGAAGGCTGAAAACAGGAGAATCATTCTGAGTCCAAGCTGTGCAGTGAAACCCTGTACTAAACACATAAAATGAAAGAAAAAAAAGTTATTGGTGCACAGTTAAGCTAAGAATGGAAATACTCAAAAAGAGGAAATGATTATATCAGACTTGATAGAATTATAGAGCATTATTTTCTTATTTTTTTAAGAGCATTATTTTCATCTTTCATATTCTTTTAATAATATGTGAAGAAGAAAAAAAAGGCATTGTGGGATTACAAGAATGAAACAGAGACCAAAACACACACACGTATGCACGCACACAAAACTACAGCCACAGTGACAGGAGAGTCAGCACTAAGAGAAACCATTTGTGAAGGAACAGTAAGAATGTGTCTTAAATAAACTGAAGAGAAGTCACTGCATTAGCAACTGAGTACCTGAGGCTGGCAGTTCCACAGAACTTAGGAACATAAATTTTATGCAAAGAACTGATTAATAAATAAATCCGAATGACCCAAGAAATGCCAAGAAACCAACAGGTGGTAATATGGGGGAAGGGAGAAAGATGATTTGTCTGCGAAAAAATTAAGGGTGAGGAAATAATTTTTTAGATTATAAACTAAACAGAGGGTGAATAATCAGCCAAGAGAAAACCCAAAATGCAGACGCAAAGGCCCACTCTGAAGAGCATTTGTAGGACAAGAGCAAGTACTACAGAGCTTGGCCTGCCTTGTGCTTTGTGCCTTCTAACAGCACTCAAATCGGTGATAAAAACAAGCTTCCCCTGAAAACTGCCCTATCACCTTATAGGAAAACACCCAACTCCAACAGTACACCCACCTATGGTGCCAGCGTGCTCAGGAGACCAAGGCAGAAGGCTCACTAGAACCCAGAAGCTCAAGCCTGGGCAACAAGAGGAGGCCACATGCCAGAGAAAGAAAGAGCCCCATGGACAGGAGGCACTTCTAACAGTATTTCAGCAAAAGGAAAGAATTGTGTCTCCTGTCGGCTTCTAGAAAAGCCAGAGATCCCAACCTGAACTCCAGACAAAACAACTATGGTAGGCAGAGAAATGTTCACACCCATCTAAATTCATTGTTTTGCTACGCATGTTGCTGTTCACACTGTAACCCCAGGGTGCAGGAGGCTGAGACAGGATAAGTCGCAAGTTGGAGGCCATCCTGGACCATACAGTAAGTTCCAGAGCAGATTGAACTACATAGAAAGACCCTGTCTCATAAAAGCAAAAGTAAAAACATAAAATAATTGAAAATAATCCTTTTCTTCAACTTTGCTCAAATCAGAATTTACCTTATAATTAGAGGTATCCAACCATATGTTCTACTTTATAAGATTACATAAATTAAATATTAGTATCTTAGAATTGAAGCATCACCTTAAATGTAATAAAATGTATCTTTCTGCCCTTAAAAACTGTTTCTTCATGTTACCATTAAGTACAACATAAAGGACAGGAGGAACAGGAATGTATTTCTAAAGAACTTTGTTTTCATTTCATAAAAGTGCAGAATTATGTGGGCTGAAGATACACTCAGTGTGACTGACAGCCATGTTACAGCATAGGAAAAATATTGCGGAAGAAAAAATGAAACAGTATAATTAAACAAACTATACACAAAATTTTTCTAATGAACAAAAATTACTAGCAAAGATATTTTCATTACAAATATCCAACTATGCTGAGCTGCAAAAGGCTCAAGTCAACAACTTCTGACATTGCCAGTCCTATGGATAACCCTCTACTACTATGGACTATTGGACTATATTGGAATATTCTGCTGAATTCATGCACCTACAATATTTAAATGACAACGGAATACCCACCTCTGACAAAACTAAACAAGAAAAGGAAATACATATGAGGACCATTTTGTATATATTCAAAATAGGATAGATATACAGCTACTTTCTCTTAATTCAATGAATAGAAAGATTTGTAGTAATACTGTTTGTGGACAAGATATCATGTCTGCATCTTGTACTATGATTAACCACTAAGAAGACAACAATATGCAATGTATTAATTATTGAAACTGTCCTACTAATTGGCTTTAAAACTGTTTCATTACTATTTGTTTCTCAATAAAATTATTAAAAAATAAATAATATTCAACTATTTTTCTTTTAAGACAGGGTCTCACTACATCCCCAGGCTGGCTTTGGACTTAGTACACTGCACAGGCTAACTTGGAATTCATACTCAAATGCCTCAACCTCCTAAGTGCCAGAGGGCAATTGAAACACAGCAGCACCTCTGCGACTCCTCACACTGCTGGGTGCAGGGCACACTGCTTGTGATCCCAGCACAGGGACTGCAGCAGGAGGACTGCCAGGAGCTCACAGCTGGCCTGGACTGTGTCGTGAGTGCAAAGCCAACGACATAACTCCACAGTGAGACCACACCTCAGACACAAGAACAGAATAAGGTTTACTGAAATGCATACTTATATACATTGCACTTTTTAGCATTTTAATCTCTAGGAATCAGTCTGCTGGAAATATTAAGAAAAAATATTTAAAATTTCTATTACAGCATGATGCACCCTTTAGTAGTTATAATTATCATACTTCCAAGTACCCACTCAAAACTGGCATGTACTATAGGTTTCTAAATGTTTTACAAATGAAGAAGCCTAATTTCTCTACCAATAAATTTAGTCAGTAAATAATGGAAATAAATAAATGCAGTCAGTATATTAAAATGTTTCCAGCATAATTAACTGATAAAGTGGTCAGTGCCAGGCCAGGTATTGTGCACTGACAGTCCCAGCCACTCCAGAGGAGATATCAAGAGGATCATAACTCCAAGCCAGCCAGAGCAACTAAAGGAGAGTCTGTCTCAAAATATGAAAACAAAATGGGCTGGGGAAGAACACTATAGTATCCTGAGAATTAAACATAAAGAAATTTAACCCTTGACAGAACAGAGCAACACTACAGGGGTCATGAGAACACAGGAATAATAAAGTTATTGAAACTAAGAAGAGGCAGGAGACAGCTCAAGGTCTAAGCACTTGTCTGGCAAGCACAAGGACCTGGTCGATCCCTGGTGCTGCACGCTATGCCAGCCTCATGCAGTGCTGGCCACCGAATGCAGGTGTGGTGGTGCACGCCTGCAACCCCAGAGCTGGGGCGGCTGAGACCCTGTACCAATACATGGGAAGGAAGGAAGGAAGGAAGGAAGGAAGGAAGGAAGGAAGGAAGGAAGGAAGGAAGGAAGGAAGGAAGGAAGGAAGGAAGGAAGGAAGGAAGGAAGGGCGAACTGAAAATATTCTAGCTGGACTAACAGGGTCACACCTACTAAAATCTAAATGCATTATGCTGTAATGTAACAGAAGTTTCAAACATTTTTCCTTACTATTTGCAGAAAACTGATTTGTTGAGATTAAAACACTAAAAATTGACATTTTATGTTAGTTCTCTAAGCATTTTTATACATTGGTAGATTTTCACATTTAACTCCCTTCAGTTTAGTTCTACCCTAACAGCCAAGAAAGTGGTATTTTTTGTTTTCTGTTCCTTTAAAATATTCAAACACCCTTGTAACACTAAAACTACAACAACCAAATAAGAGTACCATTCCATGAAAATAAAAAGGTTTCAAGAACAACCATGGCTAATGTTGAAGAATTGCAATAGCCATTTGGAATCCCAGGGTGTAATGTGCTGCACACGCGCACTCCATGTTGGGTTCTATGTTTTTGTTGTTGTTGCTTTTGGCAGAATCAGGGACCTTGCACTTGCCAGGAAAGCACTTATTCTATTGAGCCATTTCCCCGGCCTTCAATGAGTTTTTTTAAGCAATGATTGACTTATAAGAATTGAAAGATATACAAATATACAAGTATACAAACATACAAACCCTGGGGTACACATTAAAGAATCCACCTATGTAACTACTTAGAAGAAAAACATTTCTAACATCTTAGGAGTCACCCCTTTGTCCCACTGTAATGTCCAAAACTAGTGACCACTATGACCTCTAGCACCAGAGTAGATCTGCTTATAAACTAGTCATTCTCTAGTACAGGAAAAATGATTTTTAAAACGAGATCACCAAGGATGAGCACTTTTACACCTTTCCCTCAAACTATGAAAACCATCTATGTTACACAAAGCAATGTATTTCACCACTTACCACTGAGGAACATTTTGGTAGCATGTAGTTTTCCTGCTTAAGTTCAATGTTAGCACAAATAGTACTGCTACCAACTTGAGGACACATTCCTCCTTGGAACAGGTATGTCTTTACTCTTACCAGATCTGTACAGAAGTGCTGAGTTGCTCTGGCAACTTCTGCTCCATGAACAATGCATACAATTCAAGGTCACTTCCTATATACACTGAATATTACCAGTCTTTTCCACTTGTTCTATTGTAACAACACTAATCAGCAGTGTTGAGGGTTACTGGCCCAACGCATATCTTTTATAAGCTTTTATTCCAGGCCTATGACTTCAGTGAGAGGGAGAAAAATATTGTTTTGTGGCTTGTATTTCTGCATAGTCTAGCTGTGTAGTCCTGAGGAGAGTCTTTTCAGATGTAGAGAGCTTCTTAATTCTAATGCCAGTTACCTATTTTTAACCTTGTATAGTTAATTTCAATGAAATTTAAATGCTGTCTCTCAAAGTAAAAATAGAAACATTTAGGACTGGAGATGGAGCTTAGTGGAAGAGCCATTCTTTCTGGGATGAGATAGAACCTAAGTGTTGCTTTAACTTGCACCTCTAGAATGACCAGTGATGATGAACATATTTTCATATCAGAGATGCAAGGATAGCTCAGCATACATAATCTATAAATGTAATATATACTATCAACAGAGCTAAAGACAAAAATCGCAAGATCAGCACAATAAATGCAGCAAAAGCATTTGACAAAGTCATTCAGGACTGAAAAAAAAGAACAGAAGATCAGAATAGATGGTCTTTATCTCAATCTAACAAAAGCCATCTAGGACAAACCAACAACCAACATTATTCTAAACAGTCAAAAACTGAAAGCTTTCACTATAAAATTAGGAACAAGACAAGGATGTCCACTATCACCACTCTTATTTAATACAGTTTTGGAAACATTAGCTAGAAGTATTAGACAAGAGAAAAAAATAAATAAAAGGAAAAAGGATAGGATAGAAAAAAGTAAAATCACCCTTATTTGCAGATGACACAATACTTTACACAGAAGACCCCAAAATCTCCAACAAAAGACTTCTGGATTTAACAACCAAATTCAGGAGTGTAGCTAATACAAAGTGAGCCCTCAAAAATAAATAGTATTCCTGTATAAACAAAGTCAATGAAACAGAAATTAGGGAAATTGGGGGCCAGGGAGATGGCTCAGTGGAATAAGTGCTTCCCTGGCAAGTGCAAGGGCCTGAGTTCAATCCCTAGTTCTGCCAAAACAAAGAAAAAATCAGGGAAACTATATTATTCATAATAGCACACAAAAAAATCAATCCAATAAAAGTAAAGATTTATACACTGAAAATTATAGTTTGTCTGCAAAAGATCAAAAAGGATATCAGAAAATGGAAAGATATCCCTGTTCATGGATAGCAAGAACCAACATAGTAAAAATGGCCATACTTTCAAAATTTTTATAGATACTTAATGCAATCCCAATGAAAATACCACTAATATACCTCACAGAACTGGAGAAAACACTCTTAAAATTCCAGAAAAAACCTAGAATAGCAAAAACAATCCTCCACAACAAAAGCAAGGCAGGGAGACATCACGATCCCTGACATAAATTATAGCACAAAACTGTTTTAATAGAAACAGTATAGTTCTCGTGAAAAAAGAAAAAAACCTTGAGGATCAGTGTTAGATGATGCAGAGAATAAATCTAAACACAGCTACATTATCTTTGACAAAAGGGTCAAACACATACACTGAAAGAAAGATAACCTCTTTAATAAATGGTGCTAGATTTAATATTTTTCCCCCCACTTTGTGGGTTGTCTTTTCAGTTTGATGATTTCTTTTACTATGCAAAAGCTGTGTAGTAAGACGAAATCCCAGTTGTTGATTCTTTGTAGTATTTCCTGTAAGTGTGGATTTTGTTTAAATATGTGGGGGGTCTTTTTCA